>JBCJKH010030580.1:0-16348 GCA_039877255.1 Loriculus beryllinus | reverse complement strand
AAAAAATGTACTGCTGCATGGTAGAAAATCACAGCCATATGGCTACAGGAATGTTATCTTTATATTAAAAACAGAAGGAAGAAAGGAGGATTATGTTACTCCTCTTCAATGGTTATAAGATATTGGTTCCCAGAGCTTATACTGGAAGGTCAGAGCTATCCCCTGACAGGGCTGCCTCTCACTGCAGTAGTTCCTAAGAAGTAGGTGGGTTCAAGAATCACTTTTTAAAACCAGGTAAGGAGCATTCCAAGTTCATCTCCTGAACCCCTGACACACCCTTAAGTCACCTTCCTGCTACTCAAAAGCTCTGTTAACTCTGCCCTGTTGTAATTACCGGGCAGCCACTGCCTCAGGATAAATCTAATAGACTTTTTGGCACTGTCAGATTAAAACTTACCTATCAACCCACTGCAGTGCTTCAGCTCTCCCTAAATCTGTACTTGGGAGAGAATTTATGACCAGGAATCACATTTTGCAAAATGATTAAAGTTACCAAACATCCATAAAAAGTTGCAGTTGTAGATATCATTTTTTTGAAAGTCTGCTTAATTTATGAGAGGTGGAAGGTTTATTGTCATTTAGAGTCCACAGTGATGCAGCAATTTAGCATTCTGCTGAAGCTGTACACAGCTGCTGCCCCGTTTATGGGTTTTACATGTTTTTAAATTGCCATGTTTGTAACTGGGGGCGTCTCCGTACTGGGAAAGGGGGAAGGGGAACAGACTTTCTCCACTGTTCCCTGCTCTGTGTGGTGGTGCATCCCCCCTCCAGCCTCCCAGCTAAGAGCCACCTTAAATCCACAACCTGCTGCTAACTGAAACCCATATAAAAATTCCCTCTGTGAAGAACTGGTGCACTTGTAACCCTTTACATACACACTGGTCACCAAGTCTGGGACTAAGATTAGACTCAGCTGCACCTAAGCTCTGTCAGGAGTTTAGAAAGCAAGGGGGTCCACTCTGAATCTCATGGCTCAGAGGGAGGGTCTCCCTTATACTTAATGACCTTTGGTCTCTATATAAACCATTTCAGCTTAATTCTACTTTGATTTGCCTTTTATACATTCAATTAGACAAAAGCCATTAACCAAGTCTAAGACTAGTTGCACCTAGACTCCATCAGCAGTTTAGAAAGCAAGGGAGTCTATTCTGAGCCTCCTAACTCAACAGGAGGCTCTCCCTTACCCTTTCTGTTTTCAGTCTCTGTATTGATTGTTTTTAGCTTGATTTTACCTCGATTTTCCTTTGTAAGTTCCATGCATGTAATAAAATAATAGTGAACCTTGCCATCAAATTCTGTTTAGTTGTGCCTTTATAAATCATAATAAAACTACTCTTGCTAATACCTCTGATGATGATTCTTTGAGCGACCTTAAACCACTCATTTCACAACACCCTACTGTTAAAATGGGAAGCAAGTCATGTTCCTTCTAACCAGACTGTGAACTATGCAGTGAGCTTCAGCACTTACTCTGAAGACAAGGTGTCCCCATCTCCTTAAACACAGATGTAAACTCCTCTGCCGCCAGTCCAGCACTGAAGATCCTACATGCTGCAAGGACAATGAACTGCCACATTAACACTAATGGGAAGTGGTTTAGGCGACCCATTCCCAGCAAAGGGAATCTGTCTGACAGACACAAGCCAGCGACCTGCACATCCATAAAGTAGAGTCCTTTAGGCTTGTAGAGAGTTTAACTCTGTCCTCCTAATAGCAGCATCCTCTAATTCTGCCCTGTATTGGTGTCCTTACCCACATTACAGGCAGCACAGGAAAGGAAGGTTTCCATCATCAGCTTAAACTCAATTGCCCATCATTTAGAAGTAACAGATGAAGTGCTTCTCTGGATGTTCAGTCTATAACGTGATGTCAGGTTCTCTGCGCAGGGGAACTGCAAGCTTCCTAAGAGGAGAACTGCTATCTCTTTAAAAGCTACAATACGGCATCAGAAGACATGTAATCAGGTAAAGTAATACTTGTGCTATTCATTTGTACATACAGCTTGGTGTGAATCATCAACCCCTTGTGATACCAGGTAACAAAGTGGCATAATTCGATGTTTAAAGATGTATCTACCCAAGCTAAGAAGCCCTTCATATTGCTTCCAGTTTAAGCTCTTGATTCTGTATGGAGGTCAGTTCCTTCCCCAGTGTGAGGCAAATTCACCCTGACCTTTCAATAAACTTAGAAAGAGACCTGGAGAGTTTTGATTACGGAGCAATTAAAGCTACCAACCATGTGTTAAAGAAAGACAACAACTGAAATTGAGTCAGTGTAAATGCTGGACATGGAAAACATGCAAGTGGCCATCTGGAAAATGCTTATTTACTATCTTGCTTAAGAAGATTTACACCCATTTGCAAATTGAGCCAATTGCAGATATGAGATTGGACATAGGTGTCCATGTCCTTCCAGCTGCTCTCCAGACAGTTTGCAGCTTATATTCTGATAAGCATCAGCAGTGCCATGTGCTCATCAGAACTGAACCACTGAGATTTCCAAACTAGTGCAGTGCACAGATCTCTAAGTCGAGAGATGTGTAACGGAACCTAGGGATGCCTCACCCACCTGCCTATCCTTTATCTTGTGTTAGTTAATTTTCTTCATTTTACCAAGCTAGACTTGTGTTTATAACTGAAAAGTAATTAAAGACATTTTGATTTATCTCTAAGAAATCCAGTCTCTTCCCCTTGAGCACTATAATTTTCCAGCTTAATTGAATTCTACATTGTGTTTCTGATGCAATTTGAAAAAATCCCTAAAAACAAACTCAAAAGGCTCTTTTCATTACTCCTGAATTTCTCTTGCAACAGGCACTGTTTTATCTATGGAGAAGGGTGGAGTGTCTGTCAATTGTAATAAAATCCAAATGCGTCTTAATAACTGGAGTGAAGTCAAAAAGAGCCACAACAATGAGGAATTAGAGATTAGCAGCAATAATCATGGACTAATTGAAACAATAACCTATTAACTGGTGCCTTGGCGGTCCCTGCAGCCACGGGAGCTGTGTGCAACCAAAGCTGGCATCACTGAGCATATACACTTGTCCTCCTCAATGAAATCTTTCTATTGTCAGGAACAGGCCTTACACTTTCCCCTTTCCTGAGAATATAAAATGTTAATGAGTGGCATTTAGTTTAATTTCACAATCAGGAGCACATTTCACGTTAAAGAACTACAAAATAGCTATTTCTTAAAAAAATACAGTTTAGGTGTGCAGCTTTACCACTAACAGCCCAGCAAGTAAATTCCTGCTCTGTAAGCAAATTATTTTGTTGTTGGAATTTGTTTCTAGGGTAGATAACTATCATATCATTAAGATATGGCATGTTTAAGTAATTAAATCAAGACTAATAGAGTGAATGTTAACATGGCAGCTTCAGCAAAGCAGCTATAGGGGGTATTTGTAAAGCTCACCCCTTTTGAGGATGCCCAACAGAATCAGTCCCATCCAGCTTATGGTGATTTACTGTATGAGGGAACCTGTTGCCATTGCGGAGTGCCCACTGCAATGCAGGGACCATTTTGGTCACTTGACAGGAATTGAGCATCTGCAGTTCTTTCATTCACTAAGAGAGGAGGAGGCAGATATCTGATGAATGGCTAGTGCCCTCAGCCAGGTCAGCAATCCATAGACAAGTAATTTACTGCCAAACTACCTGTGCGAGACATGGTATCTGTTCACTAATGCAGCTGGTACTGGAGAAGAAAGACCTGGAAGGATTTAACCCTTCAAAACTAAACCTGTAAGTCCTTGGACAGCAAGAACAAGGGAAATTGGTAACATTTCCCTGAATAACTCTAGAAAGGGACCCAGAATTAGCACAAGTTGTCCTACAGACTGTCTGTGCCAGAGCTGACAATCTAGCAGCCTAAAACCTGTAGAGCAGAGCAGTATGTGATGTAAATGTTGTCCATCATAAAAATCAATGGTTCTTTTGCTAAGTGGTCAATATTTATTTAGCTTTAGCATTGTTTAATTCAATGCATCAATTAAAGATAGTGTAATGTCTGATTTGGTCCCAAGCTGCTGTTTCTGTTTGTCGTTACCTCATCTGTTTGATATCACTCATGTCTTTAAGGCTCTGCTCTTTTGTCCCTTTGCATAACTCAAGGACAGGAGTAATTGACGTGAAACTTTTAAAAATTCATTTCCCCACATGTGCCACGAGCAGGGAGTGCAGGTCCCGAGCATCATTTATAACTCCATGGTGATTGGCCCTGACAAAACAATACCTTAAAAACTCACCAAAGTAAATTATGGTCCAGGCAAATGGCTGGATGTGAGCTGGGCCCAAGGCTTGGAGCGCAGCCAGGCAAAAACAAAGTAATGCGCTTTTGATATTAATAACAGAGATGATATTGATCCGTAAGCCAGTGTCACTTCTGTGCTCAGGCAAGGAGATTGCTTCAGGCATTTAGTCCACTGAAAGCCACTTTCCATATAGGCCATTTAATTCTGGGAGTCTTTAATTATGTGAAATGGAAGCCAGTTAAAGGGCCAGATACCTATTTACTCATCTTAGATATGGGCAGTGATTCAGGAAGCTGTCAAAAGGGTATATAACTCAATTCTTAGATTTCAAAATGTAGACGGTTCTTTATATGTTTATTTCATCTGTGTGTTTCCTTGGCTCGGAGCCTGCTGGGAATTTGTAGGTACATGGACTCAAATTATAAGATGATCTTTCTCAAAAGACCTGGAGCTAATTTTTCCTTAGAAAAAAAGAATAGGAAAATGGCTTTTTAATTTTTTTTTTACACCACAAAAGCAGCAAGTCAGAAAAGAGCGAACGTCTCTCACTAAAGCACAGGAGGCACTAGAAAAGACACAGTACAGATCAACTAGTCTGAGAATACCCTGTCACACGTGGGTTTGCACCCACCTGAAAACATACTTGTCATGGTCAAACAATAGTGGTCCGAGTTGCATAAATAAATTAGTTGCCTTAAATCTACTAGAAAAAGTTGTTCCTTACTTTCTCCCGCTGCCCCCAGAGAAGTATACTGCTATGGCCTTACCTGATCACAGGACAGAACTTTCTAGTGCTAAGGGAAGGGAAGTGGGGTGCTTTGGGACTGCACAGAGGGGAACCAGGGGAATCAATGCTGATGAAGGTCTGCTGCAAAACTATACTTCTATTTGACTTCTTCCTACACACATGACCCCAACTGAAGATCCCCCTCTGTAAGGCTGGAGTACCTTATTTCGGGTAGCATGCATTCATTACCAACAAAACAAAAAATCATTTTAACGTATTGTTTCTTACCCATAAGCTACCTGAGGTGTTCAAATCTCTGTGCTTTTCTTTCAAGCTAATGTTGTACTCCCTCTTGTCCAAGGCGTGTGATTACAGCTTTCCATGGCCACTTCCACCGGTCCAACCTCCCTAGGCAAAGCATGACCTAGACTACCTTACCTAGCATACCCCATCTGGAGATGCCGAATCAATGCAAGGAAGTTAAAAGAGATCATGTGCTCCATGTCAAAGCGTAGCGAAGTTGTCATGCTGTTAAATAATCCATCAACTTCTGTCTATCCCACGTAGCTTCTTGTCTCGCTAGGATTTTTTTCTCGATGTGAAATGAGCTGAATCCTCAAGGCAGCTGTAGCATTTCAACAGTCCTGTGCACCAAAACACATAATATTGCAAAACCCACACTCTTCCCCATTCTCCTGTTTCTTAATGCCAGTGTTTATGCCTGAGGATGTCAACAGCGCGCTTTGTCTTCATCATTTGAGAGTCCGATTTTGGGTAATCGTGCATCACAAAGCAGCTGAAAAGCGTAGGAGGAAAGCTAATCTAAAACATATGAAGTTCATAAAGGTTTCAGGTGCTGCATCAGCAGCAAAATATGAGAGTAGATGCAAACTGCATTCAAGGTGACAAGCTGAGCTCTTAAAACTTGACAGAGCCCTCGGATAGTGGGAAAAACAGTTTGATAAAGACTTACATTGCTGTTGACTTTCAGTGGATGATGATAGTTTTGTTTAATAAAAAGAGAAAGAGCAACACACAACTATTCCATGATCCTATGAAGAGAAGGGTCCACCAGCAGACACGTTAAAAGACTTAAAATTATAAATGTGGTGGTGGAATATGAATGTCATTCTGAATGCACTTGTGGTCAGAGAGGAGAAGAAGAAAGGAGCAATCCAGATCATCAGGAAAGGACTAGTTGGGTTTGTGGGGAAACTCAGCCATTGCAGAGGCTGCAAGAAAGGGCTTGTGCTGATTAGTCTGGGGGCACACCTGCTGCTCAAGGGATGGACTGGTACAAAATGAGCAAAACACCCAAAGACAAAATTATATCTGAAAGTAGCAAAGAACAAAATCACCGTGCTGCAAATTCTACGAGCCAAGCGTCCACAAATACACTGTCTGCAGTCAACATCCATTCAATTTAATAAGAGGAGTTGGAAAGGAGAAAAGTAAAAAGGATTTGGTGCTATGCCAGCATACATTTTCCCACTATAATCCGTCATGTTGCTCTCTTAATTTGTGTAAATAAACAAGACTGGCCAGATGCCTGCTTTGGGTGAGGTGTCTGCATGCTCTCCTAATATTCTCTCCAGGTTTTTGACTGGAAACCTCCCAAACGAAAGAGTTAACTCACTTTCTGTATTAAATATTTACATAAAACTGTTCAGGAAGGTGTGTGTAAATTATAAATAATGTAAGGCAGGACTGGTCTCGGTTAGAGCTAAGAGACCCAAATTGTATCATCATAATACATTATTCACATATAATGCATCTATTCTCCTCCATTAGTGTTACTAGAAAAAGCCCCTGAGTACTTAACTTGAATTTGGAAGAGTGTAATAAATGTGAGATAAACAAATAGCAGTGGGGATGCATCTGTAGTTAAACAAGTGTAAATTAGAGCTCAGCCTAATTCCTTCAAACCGCACGTAGGACAAACATGACGCTCGCCAGAAACAAGACATCAGTTACAAACTGCAATAGAAGACACAATAAATCCAAATTATTCTATATAGCTCCCCCCGACACCTCCCTCCCAGCCCTCCAAAACAGGTTTCCATGGAGAACAGCTTTCTGCTGAATATTCTCCAGCAAAGTTACACTCAAATAAAACCTTCGTGTTGTGACAGAAAATGACAGATGTAGAAAACACACATTTAAGAGCACACTTGCTCTTAATGCCCAGTGCGGATGCACCTTTCACTGACACAAGAACAGAAACATGCTCCGAGTCCTTTCCTGCTGCTGGCCTATGTTATACAGCTCACCCCATGTCAACGCATTTCAAAGTAAGTGACTTACAAACCTGCTATGGGTTATTGTAATATAAACCACAAATATATGTATGAAAATGTGAAAGTACCATGAGTGAGCTGCAGTGCACAGGTATTTACTCAGGACTGTGGATGTTTATGCTTAGTTTATATCCATTTCTTTGTACTTCTATTTCCTGTAAGCTTTAATAGGTGGCTTCCACCCCATTCCTCCTATCACCTTCAAGATGGAGAGAAATTCTACTCTCCCTTCTAACTGGGGCCTGAAACACTACAAAAACTGGTCAGTCTTGGTCAAACCTTGGATCCCACTGGTCAGTCTAAGAGTCAAATAACACTGGTGATAGGAACAGTCCCAGACACAAAAGGAGAGGTGAGAAGGGAAGACAAAGTGTTCACATCAGCGTAAGGTAAAGGAAGAAAGCAGCCACAGTAACTCCTGAACAGAGGGATGCATTTGTGGGGCAGCACTCCACAGACATAGTTCCCACCTCCTGTAAGCTCAGGAAAGCCATCCCTATTCCTGTCCCACGTTTTCTCTTCAACTAAAGAGCTTCTTTTCCCCAGGCCCAGAAACAAATATCATCAGCTGCTGACTACTGAGAGCTTGAGAAGTGATTTATTAATTTCCCACCTGCCTTCAGCTTGGGAACATGACTGTACTCAGCTGCAGCCACCCCAGTCCCTGGGCTACTTTTCCCAGGTGTTTCCTGGTGCCTGGAGCCTCTCTTTCTTTTTCACACGGGTTCCCATTACTGCAATATTCAGAATTGTTTCAGTAGTTCTTGGGGCGATTTTTACTTTCTTTGGTGTTTTCCTGGAAGTGAAACAAATAAAATGCCCCCTTCCCCTCAGCAACACAAATATTTCTATCTGTTGGAGTTGTGTCTCGTTTCTATAGGTTACACTGAAGTAACTTAGATGTGAAAGTCACTTTGATTACAGAGCCAAGCAGACACAGGGGTCTACCTGTTGATAGCTTCTATAGCTTATGACTGGTGGTGTGCTAACTATTTCAACAGTGAGGGTGACAGTCACTCAACTGAGACAGTCACTTTATCCCTCCAAGGGATTTCAACAGAGTTGTCTTTCCATTCCTCTGTGTGCTCCCACAATATCCATCTCCTTCACTGAACTGCCCACAAGAAGACCATAAAGGCAACATTATGTTTGAGAGGGACACCACTCAGCTTCCACTCATATATCCTTTTAACATGTCCTTTACAAATAATTTATGTGTATCTTTTTGTTGGAGTAGCCTGGGAGGAAGGAAGAAGATTCCAACAGTTTAACTAATATTTTTCTCATATTATTATTAACTAATATTTTCTTATATTCTCTTTTGTCTTTGCAAGCTGCTGCTGGTCTAATAGCAGGGAAGTTGCCTGGTGGCACATTTACTCATTGCAAATGGTGATTCAAACATCTAACCTCAACAATCAGCATGCATACTACTGGTGAAAAACAAATGACATGTCACATAGCCTGACCAGTCACAGTGCTAGATGAAAAATAAAGTTAAAAGGTTGCTTGAGGCCGGCTTCTTGACTTGGAATAGGCCAAAGAGATGCAAAAAAACCCTTTTCTGCAGACATGGCACAAAGAATGTGGTTGGCAAATGCTACTAGAGCAACATAACTCCATGATCCACTGACTAAAACGGGACATTTTGGTGCCAGAAACAGATCATGTTTCTGCCATTACCCCACTATGGAATCTCAGGTGCCCTTTTTACAACTGTTTCCTGTAGGTATGAAGAAAGACAGTGAGTTTCCTAGGCCTGGGAAGTGTTTAGGGATCTTCCGGTGAGTAACATGCAATATTCTCATCACTATACATATACATTAGTGGAGTTGCACTGCACTATGTTCAGGCCAAGAGGCCCTAGAACACCACACTGTGGAACATAGACATAAAGTCAATATTTAGGCTTAAAAGCCTTTCAGAAAGGCTTTATAAATACTCATTGAAATGAGAACAGCAACCACTATGTGAACAGTGTTACTGCTGTTCTGCAAGGTGTCTTTAAAGTATGTGCTCCTGCTAACTATGGATGCTCACATTCAAGAGACAAGTACCTTCTCCCAACCATAACTCAATTACAGTTTGAATGACTTCTGCTTGGCAAGGAATGCTGCTGTGAGGATGAGATGTGTGGCAGTGGCACAGTCCTTGAGCTTCCTTCATGCAGGGCTCAGAGACCTTTGCTAAAATAACCAGATTTATTATTAGTGCAAGTAGAACAGGAGTTAAACAGTTACCTGGCTCGTGGCTTAGGCTTTCATCATCTTTCCCATGCCTTTCTCAAACTCTGTTTGACGCCACATCAAAAGGCTTTATATGTCACAGAAAATCTTCAGAACCGACAAATGCCTTCATAATGCCTCAATAAAGTTTAAAAACATTAATGCCACCTGGATTAAAGAGCAATAATAATAATAAAGACATGCTAATAAAGCTACTGCAGAAGCATAGGAAGGACTCACCTCCTCATTTTGTTTTGGTGGTATGAATTGTTTTGATAGATACTTTTAAGCTGCACGTTCCTCAGCTGAGGGAGTCAGATGCACACACCTTGGTAAAGTATCCAGCAAGTTTCATGTGGGCAATGTGTATTTTAATTTAACTACTTTATGATATCTTAGAACACACCCAAGGCAAAACCTACAGAAAACCAGCCCCGAATCACCAGAGAAAGTGGACTTCAAATAGCAAGCATTTTTTTTAGCCCTAGTCAGGTATTTATCCTCCTCCATTCATTAACATCCAATTAGCTCCCGAGCCCTCGTCCCAGTGCTGAGGGTTTCTTTTCAGCCAAACAAACCAGGATTACAAAACAACCCAACAAAGAACCCTGTCCCCAAACAAAACCCTCAGTGTAATTAATTAATATAGAGACAGAGTCACAGAAAAGCTGAAAGCACAGTAACAGCCACAGAGAAATCCGCTGTTGGCTACTGAAACATCCAAGAGCTGCTGGAAGCTGAGAACTACAGCCCAGAACAGATTTCTTTACGTGGTGATGATGATGATGACTACCACACAGATTGATTTGGCACTACAAAGGTCTGGCAAAGCTTCTCCTGTGATTCCAGAGGATTTCCCTGGCATTCAAGTGCCGACTGAAAAGGGGGCATGCAATTAATGCACGTATGTATGCCAACATGTTCCAGTGTGTGTGTAGCTATATAAACATTACCAAAACCTCATTTACTAAGAGAGTTTAAATAGCTAGCTAACAAATTAAGCACTGTTTTCTCTATCAGCATGGTTTCTAAATACATAACTACTGTTTTCTTCAATCTTTATCATGAGATCTTGCTCTCCTTACTAAGGATT
Organism: Loriculus beryllinus; assembly: GCA_039877255.1. Taxonomy (NCBI): domain Eukaryota; kingdom Metazoa; phylum Chordata; class Aves; order Psittaciformes; family Psittacidae; genus Loriculus; species Loriculus beryllinus. Next base: position 5,751 of record JBCJKH010030580.1, on the reverse strand, counting down.
TCATAAACAAGTAACTGGAATTACTGATAAACAACACAATTTGATAAGACATGAAGATGACTATAAAACCACTCTAGTTCTATTATCACACTAAAATCCACTAAATTATTTACCAAAGATAATTACATTGAGTGAATTTAGAAAGTTGCATAAAATCAAATGGAAAGGAAGAACCAGACAGATCTGAGGACTTCATATTTTAATAGAATTTGTCCTTAGAGCAAGACTTAGGTTCATCCCATTAAAATGTTTAGGTTTATGTTCTTTAACTTACAACACCCAGCATTAGCAAATATGCTTTTTGGCCTCTTTCCATAAACAATACCCCAGAAATAGATCTGCCTGTTTTGAGTCCAAATGCTCCTTCATGATATTTGCATCCCAGTCTCCCACTGGGGCTGCACAGAATGTTCAGACCCTGAAAGCTCACTAAAAATCAGCCGTAAAAGAATTGACTTTGTTTTCCTGGCTTTGGAAAAGTGCTGTGTAAAGAACAGCCTAAAGTGGGAAAATGATGTGATTTTCCCTCTTACTGCATCCCAAGCAGATGCGGGTGTTAACTAACAGCACCAAGAAAAAAAACCCTTTTTCCCAAAAAAAATTTCAAGACAAATATTACCTGTGGGTGTATTTCTGTGCTGATTTAATGTGATAGTGTCCCTTTAAGTAAACTTGTCACAGAAGATTTATTTTTGTCCCCTATTGTCTCAGAGTATAGCGTGAGGAATACAAAAGGTCCAGTGCCCAGGATACAAACCCTAGAGGCTTTGGCTAACAAAGCGGCTGACAAGGAGAGACTGGGTGACACAATGAATGAAGTGTTCACGAGAGCTTTGGGTTACAGATAGCAGAAATAGAAAAATAAACAATATTCCAAGAAATTAATAATAATGGTAGCATCAAAACTACTCAAATTGCAACGTTCGAGCACCGGAAAAGATAGTGGGTATCAACTATTTAATTATTTTCAAATACTTTATCCTATATCTAGATGTAATAACTCAATTTTATGCCACTTTCATGGAAATCTATTTCATTATTTTCTTACTTTTTTTTTTTCATTAGGTGAATAGTCCTTGCAACTGAACACAAAAGAGAAATGATGCAGATAGCATTATGGTCCCGCTTCCTCTCCTTGCATTAGGTTGGAAATGATATGCAGTGGGGATTATGCTTTGTTTAAAGCTGAGCCTCTGCCTCTAAAAGAATACATTATACAAATCTTCTAATGTTGTTGAAATTCCCCAAAACTTGATTGTGTCAGACATAATGTGGCAATGAGGTTCTTATCCCTACCTTATGCCGAATAAATATCTAATATCAGAGAGTATAACCTTGGAAAAGTATACACTAGGGAGCATCCCTCCCGTCAATAATTCATAGTGCTGGTGGTGGGAAGGTACATTCAGCTAGCCCGTAACATTCTCCAGAATACATTAATGCCCACACAGCCCCAGCTCAGAGGAAAGCAGTGGGGGAAGGGGACAGCACAAGAGGGGACAGATGAGCCTTTCAGGTCCCTGAAAAAAATAAACCCCACCTTGGAATGATTCCACGTAGATCTCCATGTACAAAAAGCAAAACAAGGCAGACTCCCCCCGTGACAGGTCTGTAATCAGAGTTATTGGAAGGAGAGAGCATCTGTAATATACATCTTCACACATGCACGTGCTACAGAGATTTGTCTTACATTTTCTCACAGGGGTGAGCTTCCCTGATTCAGTGCAGCCGGAATTACACTGCTGAGAACCTGGAGTAGTGCGCTGATGAATGAGGCCCCCAGGAGTCCACGTATTAATTCTCCTAATGTTAATCCAAAAATCAATACATTCAGGTTCAGGGATGCTTCTACAGGCAAAAATACAGGTGCCATTCAAATAAGCTCAAAATAAACAAGATCATTTTTGGATAGAATGTATCTTCCTTAAAGATGACCGCACTCTTAATTAAAGCCAAAATGAGAGGAGCTTTTAATACAGTTTGGAGTCTTTTGCCTATTTGCTCTTTAACTGTTACAGTTTTAATGATTTAGGAACCAGAAGAATAACTAAGAAAGCCAACAGTTATTATCTCAAATAATGAGACTTTTTAATGCAAAATCAATGTTTGTTATAATGAAAATAGATTCCACAGCTCCTGCAGGGTGATACGTACCATTCCTTTTCACTGTTAAATAGAATGTGCTTGCTTATTTTCACCAACATGATGAACATTTTTATTCAGGAGTAAAAATAAAACATCAGAATTCATTTACTCTTATTAAGCCACATATATTTAACCAGCAGCTCTCAGCATATGACTGAAGCTGAGGAAAGCATGATCATCTTCTGTGAACTTTCAGAAGCTTGAGGAGGAAATGTAAAAATTCCCAACAAGTAAGGAAAAAGCAGGGAAAAAACTGGTTGCATTCCAGCTTCTCTTCAGACGGTTGACCAAACCCTTCATTTGTTATGTCAAATGAACCACACTCAAAACCAATACAACGTATCTAAAGCAGGCTTTATGAAGTAAAATAACACACTTGTTCCAGAACAATATATCAAAATGGTTATCAGTGCTGAGAAAATTATTATTATTACTGTTATTTAGTCAAAACATGCATTTATGGTCATTTTTTATGTCCAAACATTAGGAAAAAGATATTAATACCTCAGAGCTATATGAGAGTAAGAGTCCAGAGGATCTAAAAGGATGCATAGAAACTCATGGGCTTAAACGCTTCATTTGGAAACACTGTTTCTCTACATTTAGATTTTCATGCACTGCCTACAAGGTGGAAAATCAGCACATGAAACTGAGCAGCAAAGCTGCCAATATCCTTTAAAATGCTTCCGTAGGTTCTTCTTTGAAGAGCAGCTGAAGAGCAAGTTCTCACTAGAACAGAACTACAACTGCAGCAGATCTGCATAGGAATCTTCAAATATAACCAGCACAGGGTTCAGGGGCTGAGGGGTTCCCAAGCTCCACCTGCATTGATTATTTTGGCGCTATCTTGAATAATGTGCTTTTTTTGGCAGCAGTAATCTCTAAAGGCTGCCTTTCGCAGAGACGGTGACACTGCCTATCAGTCAGACAGCTGCACATAGGAGGGAGTCCTTGTAGTGATACAAACAGGAAAATATAGTCTGTCTTGGCTGTTTTGAAGCTGTGGCTGCCTCATCCCTGTTCAAGGCCAGGTTGGATGGGGCTTGGAGAGAGCTGCTCTATTGGAAGCATGTGCCTGTGCAGGGGGTTGGAACTGGATGTACTTTAAGGTCCCTTCCAACCCAAATCTACCTGGGATTCTATGATTCCACAGCTGGGTGTCCAGGCAGGTCTTGGGAGCCTTGAGAACATGTTCAGACAAAGCAGGGATAACTAGAGCAGGCTCCTCTGGGCTGTGTCCAGTCAGACTTTGTTATTAGCTCCTTTGACGTCATATATAGTAATCTGCTCATGGGGCACAGCCCTGTTTGAAACTGCTGTCTTTGGAAGCTGTAACTGAAGAAACTTTTCAGGATAACTGGTGTGGAAACACCACAAATCATACTTTTCAGTGACAATAAATGTAAAGAAAACATGCGTAATTATTCCAAATTTAGCTGAGGCTACATCCCCATGCAGAAAAGTGCTTCTGGACTTGTACAGGCTTCTGAAGCAGTAATACTGATCGACCAGTTCAGCCCTGGTTCCAAGCGTCACTTCATGGTGAAGCCTCAACGACTAGAACAATACCTAGAGTTTCCACAAGGACTGATTTTTTCCTCATGTGATCTGGTAATGTTGTGCCTTTGCTTCTTCCTAATGTTCAGTTTCCATGAACACTGGAGAAATGGAACCCTGAGATGGATCACTTCTTAATGAAAACCAAACTGCCATCCACACAGAGGCGTCTGTGGAAATCAACAGTAACATTTCCAGGAGCAAGAAACCCTTGCTTGCAACTGTTTTGTGCTTATGTAGTAAAACACAGCGATAATCTTATGACAGATAGTAATTTAAGTCACAGCTAAACTTTACAGGTCAAACCTGATGGCTCATTCTCAAGGTTGATAAAAAATAAGAGAAAAATATCTTCAAGAAAGAATGTTATTTATGTACGAGTGTGAGTAAAGCACGCTCTGTTCACAGGTGTGATGCAGACAGAAGGAAAGCCTAAATTCTGAGTAAATTATCCACTGTGCTGTATTTTTCTCATTTTCAAAGTAACCAGGATTGACACTAAATAGAGAATAGTAATTTTCACCTACAGTGGCAGAATTCAGAGCATTAAAGTGATATATAACTAACCAAGAAATGCAGTTTACGTAGGAACTTTCCTTAATTTACACATTCTTTGTAACAAAACATACAGGGCCTCCATTAGAGAATCTGGCTGCATTTGCAGAAGCTGTTCCATTGTGGTGCCTGCTCCTATGTGCCTTCTGGAAACTGCTTTCACAATTGAAAAGTATTTTATTTACAGCTACCTGTGCTGTACAACATCTGCCTTAATTATTATATAAAGAATATTAAACAGTTGAATGTCTCTATGCCATATAACAGGTTAACAAAGAACATACGTGAAAGAATTAACCCTATCAAGTGTTTAGGAAAGGATGGAGTCCTCCAGAAAGCACCATGGATTTACACAGCATTGCAGAAGACTCACAGCAACTTTCCTCGACAGCCAACTGCTTCTAAAATACCTTAACAAAAAGTATTCCTTGGAAAGAGGAACAATATTAAAGTTTCAGGATGGGGCTACCTTCAAGGAAGAGGTTTTCCTAGTAGGACTCCTCTTTATTGTTGAAATCACACACTTCAGTAAGAAATGGGACAAACCAAGAATTAGGACCAGGCATTGTATTTGCAATACAATTTCTGGTACATGAATATATTCACTTCAGGGGTAATACTGAGGCAGCTTTCAAGAGAGCTAGGAACAAACACATATATGAAAACCTAAGCCTTTCTTGAAACCTTTACTGTAATGGAACAGCTTTTTGTCTCTTCTTTCTTTCTCCTTTCTCTTTAGCATTTAGGAGTTTGAAAATCTGTAATGCATCTTTTTCAACATGCAGGTGTATTCACTATCAGCTAAACTGAAGGCCCAATCAGCATACATAAACTCTGCCCCTAAGCAGGCTCTACTGGTTTATACAGAGATTAGGATTGCTTTGAATTACACATGCAATCAGGACATTTCATAGAGTAAATTGTGGTCATTTTGACAACTATACAGCAAGCTTAATTTCAGGCCCAAGTATATATGATATTCAGAGATACAATGAGGTAATTTAACATTTTAAAAGGGGACTATGTAGTATAAATTAGTAGAAAAATCATGACACCTACAAACTTATTCTAAAGATGTATTGTTCCTTTTTCTTCAGGAAAAAAACCCCACCAGTTTCTATTAAGAATAAATTAACCACTAAAGAATTCCATTGATGGCCAATTCATACTGGAAATCTATTTTAAACTTGGAAAAGCAAGGAAGTGAAAAGAGGAAAGGAAAGAGAGAGAAGAATGCAAATATGTGCAGAATGAGTGCATATGATAATTACATGCATTATAATACCATACTTGTACATGCAGTCTGCACACACGACAGCAAACCATTCTTAGAGGATATCAGTTATTCTTGTTACAGGCAGGTTTCAGAAAAAGAAGACAGTCCTCACTGTAAATATATATAGGCTTATGTATATATATATATATATATATATATATACACACATATACTAATACATGATTTAAGAAGCTGCTCTATTTTTCAAGGTACAGGAG
>JBCJKH010030576.1:22523-45887 GCA_039877255.1 Loriculus beryllinus | reverse complement strand
TTTTTTTTTTTTTTTTTTTTGGGGGGTTTTTTTTGATCCGTCCACTGTTTGGGTTTTTTGGGGGTTTTTTTGGTTTTTTTTTTTGTGGTTGGGTTTTTCTGGTTGTGGGTTTGTGGGGATTTTTGTGGGTTTTTCTGTGCAGTTACATTTCAGATGTAAGATTGGAGGGTGCTGGACTTCAGTTCATTGCCTTTTTTTCCTATACATTTTAGCTATCATAAAGGATAAGGTCTTTGGCACAGGGGTGAAATAGTGTTGAACAGGGAAATGTAGTTTTGAGAGCAAAACCTCAGATCCTGTAAATTCTGAGAGCTCCAGCACTGACAGTTCATACCACCTGCAAATGGACCTGCCTTGCTCTAACAAGTATATAAATATTTATGCTTCTCTTAACACTTTTATTCACATAGGACTGAAGATATAAAGGAGAATGTATTTGCTGTACTTCTAGTAGTTCTCGTTTCACTTCTTGGATTCTTAACTCTGAATCAAGGCTTCTGTAAAGACTTCTGGGTTCTGTTGTTCTGTCTGGTGATGGCCAGCTGCCAGTATTCTCTCCTAAAGGTAGGAACCAAGTTGCTGAATTCTCTTCTAACTTTGACAAAGACAAAATTCTGCAAGCAATCTTATCTTTTCTATTTTGTTTTTAGAGCGTTCAGCCTGATCCTGCTTCACCAATACATGTAAGTCTCAACCGGTAGAACAAGTCTTTCTCCTTTGTTATCACTTGTGTACTGTGAAACATTGGCTGTTCAGTGAAACACAGGTGTAAGTAGTTTGCTGTTCTATATGATTTATGAAAATCAGCAAGATGTCTGTGATTTTAGACTTTGTACTATGTTTAATAAATTGTAAGTTATTTGAAAAGTCCTTTTCCTCTAAGCTAAAATGCCTCTGGAGTAGTTTGCTGAAAATGAATCCTGTGGCATCAGGGAAGCCTTTTCTTCGCTTTCCTTTAGAAACAGTGACTGAAAACATCAGAATTTCCAGATTAGCAGCTCAGTCATTGGTTAGTTGGGTCTCTAAATTATTTTTTCTTTTGAGATTAATTTTTTTTTTCTTAAATCTGGTATTGCAGATGTATTTCTCAACAGTATTAAAAACTCATGGGTTCTTTCCCTTTGTTATAATATCCTCACAATGGTCACAACCACCTTGCAAAGAAACAGTTCCTTACCCAAATCTGTCTTCATCATAGGACTGTTTAGGAGCATCATCCTACAGCTGCAGCCTGACTCCTCCACATGTCAGTGTCTCAGCATTTCTGATTTGCAGATGTTGGAAAACATCTCAAACATTTCAGTGGTCACAAGGTCCCTTGCCTTGCTTTTATACTGGCTGCTTTTATACGTCTTTATTTAGTTTTTGAAGACCCCCAATCTTCCTTTAGAATTCGGAAACTGCCAGTCTTCTGGGTCATTTCCCTTTGCCAGGAAACAATTGGTTTTGTCAGTTTAGATGTTAGGGATACAGGCTGAGCTTGAAACTGAGGTTATTACAAGTGTGTAGTACACAATTCATTGAGATGGATTTCAAAAGATTTTTAGTTTCTTTTCCATGCCAGCTATTATGGAGCAAACTTATGGTATTTTTAGTTATAATGCATTCACAGGAAATACCTGTCTTCATAAAAAAGTAGGGAAGGCTAATAGGCAGCAACTTATACATTGTAGGGTAATATTTTCAATGCATTAAAGAAATATTTGTACTTGTTGAGAAGTTGTTTTTTGGGGGGACTAAAATAATATTGCCTGTTAGTTCAACTAGCACCTGTCCAGACATAAAAAGGTGACCTGTAATCAAATAGTTTGCACTTATTCAGACATTAGTAATATGTACATTTGTGTAAAGTGGGTGACAGACAGTTTAGTCAAATCTTCATTATGAACCTATCTAGCCCGTACTTTCTTATACTATTAAAGACAAGTAGCTAATGCAGTTAAAACTGAACACTTTTTGTGCATAATCCAGGTTTGCATTTCAGACTCCCACAATATTGTTACAAGTGTTATTCACAATATTGTATTCTGTAAGTCATGTAGCAATCTGGCAAAATAACAAAAGGTGTATTCTCATCTTCCATATGCTTTCCTAAAACATTTTTAGGGATGTTTTCTTGCAGACTTTTTGGTGCACCAGATGAACTTTAGTGGAAATAAAGTTCAGAGAGTTTTTCCACAGTTTTAAAGGTGGGAGGCATTACAGATCAAGTTCAAGTAGAAGGCTGTCTATTTTTACATCATACATTTTTAACACAATAAATATTTGTAAAGGTTTGCTTGAGCTAGTAAGCACCACAAAAATAAGACAAGTTGATGAGAAAAAATACTCCATGTACTGTTTCATAATTCATGTGACTACATTAAAATGAGAGTAACATCTCTTGATGTTAATGTAAGGATGCAGAACAGCAAAGGGATTAAAGAATGATCAGTACCATGTCCATGAATGAAAATGAAAATGCAGATGAGATTTTTCAGTGTGAAACAAACCATCATGAGCTATAAATTTGCACACTGAATTAATTTCTATTCTTGGATCCATGAGTAGCTGCTAATGCCTCATGTTCTCCATGCCTGCCAAGGAGGTTCCAAACTTCTTCCCTATCTCTCACAAGCAGACTTTGTTACTGTTTGATGTGACTTTGTCACTTCTAGCCTATACTCTTTTGAAAAACTCTACTTTAAAATACTATCCCATGAATTCAGAAAACAGTGCTTAGGGATGCATAAGCTTTTGGTCTTAACTCCTTACAAGCAGCACTATATTCACTTCCTGGTGTTGAGGAAGAGCTGACTAACCAGACCTTACAAAGTCTGGTAGTCTGGTACAACTCTAATGGAAATAAGATTACTTCTTACCTCCTTGTCTCCCCACCCACATACCATGCTGTGACAGATAGGGTGTCCGAGTTGAATGCTATGTATTGTCTGTATACTGTCAATGTGTCAAGGGATGAGTTTCAGTATATAGAGAAGAATCTATATAATTCAGCTAATGTTTTGAATTTTTTGAATTTTTTATTAATTTATATTCATTGATTTGTGGTTGTCATTTTGTTCTGGTTAGCCTTAGTGATTTAAGTTGGATCTTCCCAGGTTCTACAGCTAATGCTGGCCACTGGTGTTTGTTGTAGCTTCAGGTTTAGTACTCTTGCCTGCTACAAGACGAGAGCCTAATATTCCTGTCAGCCTGTACTTTAGCCTTTCTAATTCTGGAGCTGGTGTCCTTTAGTTGCTGTTCACACAGGGGTATGTGGTTCTGGGATAGGGAAATTCTGGAACAGTCTCCTCAGTGGAGTGGTGGGGAGAAGAAAATAAAGCCAATTCCAAGTGGGAGTTTTATTTTATCAACTACAGAACATAGTGGGAGGTGCCAGTGACTGTAGTGTATCAAATTCAGAGATAGAAGAGATCCTTGTCCTGTGCATTTCAAGGTTTTATACAACCAGTGGCTTTGACTGAAGAGTTTCTTAATACTGGTTGGAGGCAGAAGCAGATTGGGCAATAAAGACAGTGTGGGTAGTAAATGGGTATATAGAAGGATCATAAGAGCTTGGCTGTAAGTACCTCGTAAGACACCTGATTAGCTCAGGATCTAGCTCAGGTTTACAAAGGCATTTGAGCTTTGAAGGATTGCAGTCATACTCTTAATGTGATTCACAGAATCACTTGCATAACTTCATTGTCTCAGTCCCATTACCTGGCATAGCAGTAAGCAGTTTCATAAATCCCATAAGGCACTTATAATATATTTTTAATTTGTCCCTGTAAGCTTCTCTATAGAAGCAAGCACACGCACATTTTATATAAAGTCTTCTTTTTCCTCTTGCATGTGTGCACCCACAAGGAAAAAAAAAACCCATTAAATCTCTCTGAGATTCTAGCGTCAAAATGCCTTGCAGTCAAAAGTGCTATTTTGTTGAATGGAAGTGTTTGTGAAATTGTTCTAGCATTGTTGAAAATCCTAATATTTTTATCAAAATACAAGATGCACCAGTGCTGTGTTTGTAGGTTGTGAATATGTTCCTGAAACATTCACAAGGAACATGGACCTGAAAAAGTCAGTGACGTTTTTTGGCAGGCTTAGGGAAGGAAGAGTTTTCAGTCATATTTTTATCAGCAGATTAAAAAAGATTGTCCAACAAATGAGATGTTGGAAACATCTCAAATGAGATGTTGGAAACAGATGAGATGAGGAAAGCAGAGTGTGGTAGTTTCACCAAGATGAAATCTGATTTGCATGTCAAAATTTACATGTCAGAATGTCCTACTAGAATTTATCTAGTAAGACAAAATGAGCCTTTAGCATCTATAATATCTTAAGTTGCACTGCCACATGCCCATTTTGGTGAAAGGCTGCCTGGCTTGGCCTGTCAGTGGAAGGCACAAGAGAGCTTCACTGTTTTTCCTTTGTTTATAAAACCTTGGAAAGAGGAAATGTAATGTCCATCCGCTGGCTGTGGGGTTCAGGAGGTGATGCACCATCCCATTGATTCTCTTTCTCCTTGGTGTGCACTGCCAGCATCAAACTAATCGTGTCCCAAATTACCCGCTTACACAAGGGACGTGGATGCCACTGTGATACAACACTAATACCCACAGCCGTTCCTCTTTCTTGTGTTGCCTGTTCCCGAAATGTGAGTACAGGAGTATTTGTTGTGCTCTGGGAAGCTCATTCAGCTCCAGGACACCTCAAACAGTGTGACAGCTGTGCAGCCAGTGTGCTTCTGGGTGCATTGCTGCTGCACTGCTTTGCTTCTGTTGATCTGATAGATCAACAGATCTATCAAGATTTCTTGTTCAGGATTCTGTCTCATTCCCCACTGCCACCTGAAAAATAGGGAAGGTTGTATTTGTTCACATTTTGCTATGTTCAGACAGCCTTTGAAAGCTTCTTCCTCAGTCCTAACAAGCATTATTGATTAGCGTGTAGATTATTGGTAAGCGTGATTTAATTAGTATATATAGAATAGAGTGGAAGGGATGATAATCCAGTCCAACTGTCTGACGAAGTCAGGGCTGACAGAAGGTTGAAATGTGTTAAAGGCATTGTCCAAGTGCCTCTTAAACACTGACAGACCTGGGGCATTGATTGCTTCTCTGGGAACCCTGTTCTGGTGTTCGACTGCTCTCTCGGTAAAAAAATGCAGCCTAAGCCTCTCCTGGTGCAGCTTTGAACCATTCCCACATGTCCTCTCACTGGATCCCAGGAAGAAGAGATCAGCACCTCAGTCTCCACTTCCTCTCCTCTGGAAGCTGTAAAGAGCAATGAGCTCATCCCTCAGCTTCCTCCTCTCCAATCTAGACAAACCCAAAGTCCTCAGCCTAAGCACCAGCTCTGTTGCCTTCCTCTGGACTCATTCAAGGACCTTCACATCCTTCTTAAATTGTGGGCCCCAGAATTGCATATGATGCTCAAGGTGAGGCCACGAAAATGCTGAATACAGTGGGATCACCACCTCTTCTGACTGGCTATTTGTGCTGTGTTGATGCACCCCAAGAATGCAGTTTGCCCTCTTGGCTGCTGGGGCAGAATGCTGACTCACACTGAGCCTGCTGCTGACCAGTACCCCAGATCCCTTTCTGCAGGGCTGCTCTCCAGCCACTCATCTCCCAGTTTAGTGCGTGTGCCCAGCATTACTCTGTCCTAGGTGCAGAATCTCGGATTTCAACTTGCTAGATTTCATCCCGTTGATCACAACCCAATGCTCAAATCTGTCTACATACACCTGCAAAGCTTCCTGTCCCTCAAGAAAATCAACAGCACCTCCCAGTTTAGTATCAAATGCAAACTTGCTAATGGTGCATTCAACTCATGCATCCAAATGGTTGATAAAAAACATCTAGTTGATAAGTTGAACAGAACGGGCCCTCAGATTAAGCCCTGAGGAGCACTGCTGGTGTGTGGTTGACAGCCAGGTGTAGCCCTATTACTGCAACCCTTTGTGCTCTGCCCTTCAGCCAGTTCTTCACCCAGCATTCTATGAATGACTTTAGAAGTAAGAGTTAAATGTACAGTATAAACATAATTGAGTATGTCAGTGTACTGCTTGGAACTGAAAGGTGTATGGAGCTAAACCTCTGGATTTAGCCACCATCTCTGTCTTACCCAACAGCCTTCAAATAATTACCAGGCAAAGATAAAACCTGGGCTCCATAATTCAAAAGAGAAGACAGGAATGTAAGTAATGATAAAAGGCTTTGGTCTGGAGTGCACATCAGGATATAAATCATTAAGCAATTGTTTAGATGCAATGTTTACTGGTTTCTTTTCCTAAAGTACATCTCATATTGAAGATAAATGAACTGAAGTTTGAAACCAGCCAAAAATTAATCTTTTAAGTGTTGTTTTTGTGGGGTTTTTTTCCCTTATCCTTATGATCTTCCTTCGATTATTTCCCGAACATGTGTCCTATTTTAAAATAATGGAAAAAAGGCATTGTGAAATTTAAACTCTGATTGAACAGCTAGGATTTTTCAGTCCAACTTGATTCATATTCCATGGATGTGAGGTACAGTATTAGCCCGCTAATTCCCTGTAATCTGCCACCTTGTTAACTGGTTGATCCCAAAAGAGAGAACAGATCAGTTAAAAGTAATGCTAACTTCTCAGCTTGGCTGGCAGCCAAACAAATACAAATCAGTAAGATTCAAAAAAGAAATATATTTTATTATACTCACTTAAATTACATGCTAGAATTAAGAATGCAGCAGCTTTATGCAAGGCAAACTTGAATCTTTGTCACTTTGCTCCTGGCCTTTCACACTCAAGGAATCTTTTGACTCTCCACCATTTAAAATGTCTTCTTTGCCAGGAACCAGTCCTCTGGAGAAGAGAAAATACCTTGTAATATTCTTCTTATTAGTTAGTGTGTATAAGTCTTTAAAATATTTTTCTTGCTCCTGCCCCTCTCTCCAGTTCAGTGCAGTGCATGCAGTAGGTGAATAAATACAAAATTCAAACACTTCTTTCTTTTACTTTTTTTCTTTTTCCAGGGGCACAATAAAATAATAATCTACAGCAGACCTGTATATTTTTGTATATTGTGTGGCCTTATTTTGCTGCTAGATGCTGGATCTAAAGACACAAATCCTCCAGTTTATACAATGTATGGCTTGAAGCTCTTTTCGCCTAGATCTCTCCAGTCAGCCAGAGACCATGTAATAGGTGAGTCAATATTTTTCCTAGAACTGTAAAAATGAATTGAGTGTTAGCCAGGGAAGTCTGTGCTTTCCCATGTTGGCAATCAAACGCATGTTGTGGAGGCACAACGTCAAATTGATAGAAACTTTTGGAATGACTTAAGATGAGGGAGTCGGGGGAGAGCTGGCAACCTTCCCTTATGTAAAAGGAGTTCTTAATGAAATAAGGTTCATAGACAAGTCTCTATAGAAAACTTAAAGTCACTGATGTTATTAGCGAAAGACATCATCTGTGAAATGCAGTTAATCTTTGTAGAGGCTTTTCTGTACAGAGCAGTTACTGTGGAATAAGCTGAGTTTTAAATGTAATGCCTAGAAGCTAATCCATGCCAAATCCTCAGATGGACATACTTCCACTCTTGAGGAATACGCTTTTTCTAGATTTAATTTAATCTTGCTGTCTTTGTGATGTGTTAGTATGGAGCAGCCACTTCACAGTAGCTTTTCCAGCCTGTTTCCTTCTGGAATTACGTTCTGTGGTGGCTGGGGATGTTCAGATATTGCCCCAAAATGGGACTGATGATCCTTTGGCATTAATTTGGAGTAGCCACAACTGGAAGTACCCTATTCTATCAGGGCACTTCTTTCTGTAACACACTTGCAGTCTGTAACTGTAACACTGCTGTAGTTGTGTCACAGATACCAGTGCTGAACTGGACTCAGTTCAAGTAGTGCCACACTGTTAGGTATGAAGTAGAAAAGTTTAAGTTTACATTAGAAGTTATGAAAACTTCCCTGTGTCATAGTGTGCCAAAGATGACCTGTTACTTTGTGAATTTGGAACCAGGAAAGCCTACTGTAGTAGAGGAAAAACTTTGTGGTATTAAGTCTATGACCTTTGAGGTCTTTGTTCACCTGTGACTGTTGTACTTGCTTTTTGCTGTACTCAGGTCAGGCTATTACTGCCTGGAAGGCATGCAATTTTAAGGAAAAGCTTCTGGTCCTTTATATGAGTTCACTGACTTTCAACCCTTCTCACCAGAAACAAGGGAATAATGAAGATGTGCAGCTCACTTATTTTCATTAGCTTCTTTCATTATTTTCCTTTGGTCTCATTAAAGTTTCTTCTTACATATTATTTTCTCTGCCTGTCAAAGGTGAACAGTAAAAATGCTGATAAATAATTCAACAGGAATCTTAAATAACACTTGGGATAGAGATAAATGAAGAACTATAACAACCACTATAAGAAAACAGTGTGGTTATAAATGTGCTAATTTTGGGTGGCCTTGACAGTGATAGTAGAGCAGGTTCTTGAAACAGCCTGGAGAGCATAGGGGAGAGAGGAAATACAGGTTCATGTCCCAGTCTGGTATCTGTTCAGCAAGAGGTGGGGGGGGAAGAAACCATTTCCCTTTGCTTGTCCCCGGTTCTTATTTTGTCATGGTGTATTTCTTCAAGTGGTGGTTGGTGCTGCGCTTTGGCTAGTACTTGCTTTGTCTCCGTGGGAGTCCTAGCTTCTGGCTGCCATGAATCCTTGCAGGTGCTCACAGTGCAGATGCTTCTTTAACACATGGCAGTCTGGCATCCTCCAGCATCTTGCTGCACTGAGAATAGATTCACTTAGGTACTGAAAGCATAGAAGTATTTGGTTTTGGGCAATAAAATCAGGATGGAAGTTGACCCCACTGAATACCAATGAAATGTTGCTATTGTTTCGCGGTTTTACCTGTCTTCTGGATAGTTTTGGTTTCACTTTATTGTTCTGTCGTCATATGGTGACTTTTAAATTTATATTTTACTCATAATTTATTGTAGTATTCAGAGTTGATATGTTGAGAAATTAAAGCATTTTTGATAATACATTACAAATACTGAGGAAAGGAAAAGGTCTCCTATTTCAGGTGTTTACGACACAGTAAGAAGCTAAAGTGATAAAAATTATAGAAAGGAGCTAGTGTGATGCTGCATGGCATACTATAATGAAAGTCTTGAAAACAGGTTATAAAAAAATTAGTGAAAATTTGTTAGATGCATAACCTAATTAAGAAATAGGTCAATTTCTTTGCAAGTGATCTATTTAGGATCTGATTCTGTTTTATTTTAAATTGATTGTGGTTCTGCTATTGATTTAAATTGATTGGGGAATCACAGCTTTAATTCATTCTAACTATAGTTTTCATCTTGAATTCCTTATTTCAGTTGATCTTTTTGCTAGATTAGCATATATAATGCAAGAAAGGGCACACACAGAGCCAACCTTATTCCCTGGGTGCTAAAGGTGAGATTAGTGCAAAAGTAGTTACCCACTCAGTCTATGACAGTTTTTGTGGTGAAACCATTTAAGCATTAGACAGGCAAGTGAAATTATTTGGCAGACATTTCAGAAGAGTAAGTATGAGATGGTGGCAAATTTTTGTGATAGCAAGTCCTCTGCCTGCTACTTTCAGCAATGATAGAGCTTCTGTCAGGGGAAGAAAGCATCTAAGAGTGTTATCTGTGGTATGTTCAGGAGGTAGAGAACAACAAGACTGTTTTTCACTGAAATAATACTTCCTTCCCACACCACCCTGGGAAAACGTTTTTATTATTACACAGCAAATGGACTAGTGCCCAGATAAATATTAAAAAAAACCCTATCTAAATTTCTAAAATGCTTGCACTGACATTGCCACTGAATTTCCATTCTACACGTCTTGACCCAAAATTTCCAAAGTCAAAACTTGTTTCCCTACTGCACTTACCTAATAGCTACTTATTTAGAGGAAACCTTCAAGCTGCAGTGTTAAATGCCAGCAGCTCACATAAGCATCACTTAGTGGTTCAGCTTTTTAAGGTGTTTTTCTGTATGGCAATGTGTAATGTTTAAACAAATTCTCTCTAGAATTCATAATGCAATTCTAACTAATTAGTTACTTTTATCATCTTCTTGCCACAAGGGAAACTACTACTCCTGAATTCAGTCCTTTTGTCAGTGACAACTGTTTGTTTTCCTCTCTGGTATGCTCTTTGTGCAGGATAAGATAAACAGAGCTGCCTTAGCTAAAGAAGTTGGTAGGATTATTCAAGGTATTAATAGTGAGAGGGTGAGGTGAGGACACTGCTGTAGTGAAACAACTTCTCCCTAGTTTGCATTCACCCCTATATATTTTGGTCTTTTGAGAGGACAATGTCTCTGGTCATGTCCTTCCTTTCCCTGCCCTTATTCAGGTTTCTCTGAGGTTGCTACAGCAGAGGCAGTCAGTAGTCTAAGATGAGCTCTGCAAGTCCTTTTTCCAAGGAACAAGATCTTCCATGAATTGCAGGAGCAATGCTTAGGGAATAGTTGATCCTATGGCAAAACCACATGGCCTTCTGGTCAGTTTGCTGACATGCCTGATTGTCTGTCTTCAGAAGTGGTCATTGCTTGGCTTGGTGGAATACCTAAATTAAAAACAGATTAGTAAAGGAGATTAATAATAGTATTTCCTTGTGAAAGATTGAGAAGACAGTGTTTCCTCATGCTCATGTGTGTATAGTTTGCGCCAGCCGCAGGAAGTCATGCTGAAGGGTGCATTGTGAATTCAAGTATAAAGTGAGACCTGTCTGGGTTTAACACTTGAGTATGTCATTTTTTCTCCCATGTTTGACTTCCTCGGCAAGATTTACAATGTTAGATATCAGTAGTGTACAATATGATAAAAAGAAAAGCTGTCAGATCAAACTTGGTGTATTGTTTTATTTTAGTACAAGATGCATTAGTAAGAGGAGCTGGGATTAAATATGAAATCAGCATTCAACAAAGAACACAAATACTATTGTTGCCTTCTTAAAATTCAACTGGTGTGGGAAGGGGAATAAATTGTACTAGTGATTTGTTTAATTTGCTTTTTATGAGAATGAATAGGAGGAAACTGCAGTCTTCCTGGCATGTAAACTAATACATACTTGTTTACAAGAAAGAGTGACTGACACACACCTCTTTCCTTCACCATGCAGAACATTCTGGTACTAGTATGGTGAAGCAGTAAGAATATGATTAAACATGTATGTGTGTCCCTGAAAGTCAACAGTATTGGAGACCTGGGTCAAGGGTGCACTTAGATGCTTTGCATTTTGTAAGGTAAAGCTGAGATTAAATAGATGAGAAGGAGGAGTGGTTGGAAATGAACAGAACATGACTAGTAGCACAACTACCTGAATTACGACTCCTGCTTTTCCGTAAAGCAGCGATTTAAATTAGCACTTCTATTTAGAAAGGAGCTATGTAAAGATGTCAGACTGGGTTTCTCTACTGATTTTAATGCTCTTTTACTACTGCAAAGTCAAGGTCTATCCTGTTTAGAAGCTGGGGAACTATTCTGGAGAAGTTTCACTATAGGTTTGTCCCATTTCTACATGCTGCTTTAAGTGTTTTCTGTTGCTTGCTAGCAGAGGCAGGATACTGTGATAGTTAAGATACTTCAGATCTTAGCCATGAAAATATTTTTTGTTTGTTTATACTGAATGGTTACACCTGTGCTTGAACCAACACAGATTCAAGGCAGAAGTTCCAAAGTCTGCAAATTAGAATTTCTGTTCTTTAACTAGAACAAATATAACTTTGAAAGTGTATGAGAAGCAGTAAGGGGGTTGTGTAATGCTACGTTTTTTGCCATGGGTTTTATCCAAAATAAAGCTGAAAGTTAACCTCTGAGCTTTAGTTTCTTGCATGTAACATTGTAATTTATTTTGAATGCATGAGAAGGGAAGTGTAATCGTTGCTGTTAAGGTTGAGATATGTTCACTTGAATAATCTTCAGAATTTATTGCAACAATTTTTTATTCTGGTATGATGCGTGTTTCTGTCTTCCATCCTTTGTGATGTATGACTGTGCTCTAACATACATCTTTTTTTTCTTTAGTGTTTTTATATTGCTTTCCTGCAATTTCTCTTCTTGGTCTTTTCCCTCAAATCAACACCTTTTGTATATATCTTTTGGAGCAAGCAGACATGTTGCTTTTTGGTGGTTCTGGTAAGTACCCAGTTGCAGCCTGAGCTATCCCTTTCTGGGTTTATAAACTTAGACTGGAGTATATTATTGTGTGTGTTAAAGTACAGTGCATGTTAAAGCTCAAACAGCTAATGGTAGTCATGTAACATACTAATAAGAGCCCCTTGATGTGTGATTTTTTTTTATCAGCTGTTATTTCAGTCAGAGATTAAACAAGGCCCATGAGAGATGATGCACAGGGGTTTTTTGTTGGTAGTAGTGGTTTTTGGTTTTCATTATAACTTAAGTAACAGAGAAGGTTGGGGTGCGTCTATACTGTCATCTTGGCTTGAATCAGAAACAGAATTCCTCCTTGTTCTCACTTACCACCACATATTTTGCACCATGGAATGGTGTTAGAGTATGCAAACCAGATTCCACTTGGATGAAGCTCAAAAGAAAGGTGCACTGTAAGGGTGCACCTACTGCACTCCAAACACTAATGAGCAGAGAGTCTGTGGGGCCTGACTAGAGACATTCTGCAGTAAGGCAGCTCAAGCATGTTTATCATGGATATGACATTCTCAGCATTTTAAATCCCACAGACCCTTGCTTACTGCATCATTCTGCCTGCTACTGTAGACATAACCTTTGGCAAGTGGTTAAAACTAGTGCAGATGATAAGGGTGTTCTTTGCTTTTTGTCTCAAATACCATAGCTTACCTGGGGGAAGTACCATGTTGGATAAAGTCCTCATCCTATCAGTAATGATGATTCCAGTATATGTTGAAGCCTTATTAGAGAATGGTTTTGCAGTCCTTATGTCTCTGTTACTGAGACTGCTGAACTCCTAATTCTGTCTGACAGCTTTTCTTTCCCTGCTTTTGGAAGCTCTCAAAGGAGGTTACAGAAAGAGATCAGCTGGCAACCTTCTCTCTCCCTTTAAGTTTGTTTACGTAGCTTAATATAGTGCAAATCATGGTTCATCAAGCAAGTTAGGATGCTTTTAGATGATATCAGAGTCTGTGTCTCAGGGGAGCAAAGGGAAGGAGGAAAACTCCACATAGAATTTGACTACAAAATTGCCAGTTTGTAGATCAGTTCATTCCTCCTTGGTAGCAATATGAAGACATACACTGGTATTTTAACAAAACAATGTTCAGTACAAAAAGCAATAGTGTGGGACCTCAGGTCAGTGGAAGACACGTGAGGTACAGTGGCACCTGGCATTCAGTCTTTGCTGTAAACACTTTAGTGAGCTTATTTAGGGTATTTAAGGTATTGTCTCAACAACCAGCTTTATGATACCAGAGCATAATCTCTATACCTTTTGTGATGCAAGAGCTATTTCATTTTTCTATTTTGATTACACTTTCTTATTTAGGAAGAAATTAACTCACATGTAATGTCTATATTTCAGCTGCTGCTGGGTTTGTATCTGCACTATACAGCATTTCCCGAAGCTTTGTGGTTCTGATTGTTCTATATGCTTTCTGCTTCAGTGCAGTAAAGGTAAGCCAGAAAAGCACTGTAAAAATTTAAAACTTCAAGCTTAAAATTCATATAATCCGGGGAGACCAGCATTGTTTGGTGCTACATTGTCATTGTTTATCAAAACAGGCTTTACAAGCCATGCTTCAAGTTCTGCCTATTGTCTACACTGAAATAAATTGAAACTGTAGTAGCAATACTGGAGTGAATGCGTCTAATACCTGTGACTGTGTGCCACTTACCTAAATCAGCCTGAAATGATCCATTCAATTTACCCTACAAAGAGTAATGGCAGCCTTGGCTTAAAAAGCTGCAACTCCAGTTGACCAGTATAAGTCAGACTGGATCTGGTCATTTTTGTGAGACCGCACTCTGGTGTCCTCAACATAAAAAGGACATGGAGCTGTTGGAACAAGTCCAGAGGAGGGCCACGAGGATGATCAGGGGCTGGAGCACCTCCTGTATGAAGACAGGCTGAGAAAATTGGGGCTTTTCAGCCTGGAGAAGAGAAGGCTGCATGGAGACCTCATAGCAGCTTTCCGGTATCCTATAAGGGTGCTGGAGAGGAACTCTTCACTAGGGACTGTAGTGATAGGAGAAGGGATAGCATGTTAAAACATAAACATGAGAAGTTCAGGTTAAGTATAAGGAGGAAGTTCTTTATTGTGCGGGTGGTAAGGCACAGGAACAGGTTGCCCAAAGAAGTTGTGAATGCTCCATCGCTGGTGATGTTCAAGGCCAGGATGGACAGAGGCTTGGGTGACATGGTCTAGTGTCCTTTCCAACCCTAACCATTCTATGATTTATGGTTGCTTTATAACAGTATGCCTCAGAAATTAAATGTCCACCTTGGGCAGACCAGTGGACCATCCGAACCAGTAATGTGTCTACGTCCACAGGATGATGCAATTTAGAAACTTAATGCAAGACAGATGACTGCCACTCTTTTCCCTAATATTCCACCAGTATCTGTAACTGTTGGATTAGGGATGTTGAAGACTGTGTCCATGCTTATTTCATTTGGTATCTGTGGACTTGTTATCTGTGAGTTTGCCAAGTACTTTCCTGAATGTGCTGGTCCTGTCTGTCTCCACAATTTTGTGCCAAAATATTCCAGATGTTCTGTGTGCTCTGTGTGAAGCAGTGCTGTCCTTCATTGATTTTAAACCGATCTGCTAATTTCACTAAGCCTTCCCTATATTGCAGCATTTGTGGAAGAACTGTTCTACATTCACCATATTCACTGCCTTCACAGTTTTGTAGGCATCAGTCGTATCCCCTCCCTGCCAGCCATTTTCTCTTTAATCTGAAGAGTCCCAGCCTTTCCAGTGTCAACTTGTAAAACAGCTGCTCTCACAGAAGTAGTTAAGTTAGTTGTCCCTGTTGTCTCTGTGCCACCTTTTACTTCTTTGTAGCCTTCAGATGTAGAGACTAAGTTGTGTATGGTGCTCAGGATGGAGGTGTGCTTTGGGTCTCTTATGCTGGCAAAATTAATAGCAATAAAATTTTGGCTGCCTTCAAGTCTGATGTAAAATTCCCAGTGACCACAGTTTGGACAGAATTTCATCTTAGATTAGGGATAGAGTTTATCCTTTAAGGGACAGTTTTTTGACAGTGTTTCATTACAGGCTAGATGCTATCTATTAGTGCCTGTGCAGGGCTGTGTCAGGGTGTGCAGTCATTTACAGGCTGCTCTTGACATCTTGTGGGCATACATGAGAGGTTGCTTTGTGGTGCTACACACACAGAGATCCCAGTATGAGGTTCTACAACAGCCAAAGATGTATCATGTCAACACCCAGGCTGGAAATTTACATAGGTGAGAGGGGTGATCAGATGTTTCTTTCAGGGAATTCTTTAAGGAATATAAGCATTTCTACAATGGTTTTGAATTATTTTTCACTTAAATTTTGAATACAAACTTTAAATCAAAAGTGGTCTATTATAATGCCTTAATGGTCTCTCACAGATGGTCAGAGCTGGCTGTGCATGTGTTCTTAACCACTCCCAGCAGTAAGGTAAACCGTGTTAAGCCACCATTTAATCTTGCCCTTGGGTGGCTTGAGTCCATGCACAATAAATTATGGCAACTCAGTTAGTGAGCAGTGCTCCATTAAGACACTTTTAAATGTCTTTGAACAGGTTGTGTACTCCCAGGGAATCTTCTGTTGTCAGGCTGACCCAGTAGATCAGTTATACTGGTTTCACCTGACTCAGGTGACTGCTTCTTATGCAGTTTCCTAAAGTAACTAGTATTACTGCTATGTTTTTTTTGTTATATTAATGATTTGGAAAGTTGCAGGTGAGATGGAGAAGGTGACTTTCTGTAAGGATGAACAGTGAGAAAAATCTATGATGGGTGAAGAAGCAATGAAGAAAACAGAAAGATCTTTATGGAAGGAAGGAATTGAATTAAACCTGAGTTCAACAGGCAGATATCTGAAATGACCATTTTATCCCCCGCTAAGGTTAGCAGAGGGCAGTTGGTTGACGGTAGGGAAGCTGTGTGATGGATACTTTAAGAAATAGTTTTGTAAAAAAAAAAAAAAAAAAAGGAAAATCTGAAAAGAAAATAGAGAATAGTCATGCACATTTCCAGATATTATCTAACATGTTCAACTTGCAAACAGGAAAGCCTTAAAAGCGCTGCTGTAAAGGTTTGGGAACCTGCCAAATTTAGTGAATTTAATATATATATATTTCTAAAATAACATTCTAAGTCAAGCTATAATGTAACAGCCTAATCTGGTGCAACCAAAAGTGCCAAATGCTGCATTGAAACCCAGATGTATAAATGCTAAAAAATTATAGAATATGAATCATCTGTCATTCAGAAATGCAGTCCTGGGTGTTGAACTGTGATCCAAACTGGCTGAAATTGTCAGTATATGCTCTATTCCATACTTTTGCTTATAGGAGAAACAGCCAAACTGAGTACTTCTTAAAGAGACTTTTCAGATAATCTTTTGTCACAGATTTGTTCAAGATCTACATATTTAAGAACTTGCCAGATTTCCAGAATCCTGTATATTTTAAGACTACTTGTGTCGCACCATCCTGCAGCACTTCTTCCCTTAGACCCTTGGTTTCATTTTGTATTCAAAATCCCTGGCCCCTTAATGGAAATGGTGCATTTGTCTGTCTGCTACACTGCTCATCCTCAATGACAGGTTAAATTTGCCTCTTCCAGATGAGATGTTGCTTAATACACACACACACTTCTCACACATCCGTGTACACACATTTATTAACCAGAGTTTCACAAGTTCACTCCTATGCACTTAGTAGCTGTACTACAGTGATCTTTGGTTCAGATCCTCTTGTGTGGTAGAAGATATCACTTCGTTATGTTTCCTTTGCCCACTTCCTTAGCTATTGTGTCTTTCCAGCTTACTTCTGTGACCTTGAACAGTCCTTCACTTAAGCCTCACCATTTTACTACCCCACTATGTTATTGTGCTTCTTTCCTGGGCTTTTAACTGAATCTGCCTTTTAAACTTCCAAGTATCCTTCTAAGGATCTTTCCAAGTGTCCTTCATCATTTGTCTTAGCAACAGAGTTTTCAGAATTGCCTGGCCAAATATAGTAATCAGTAGGTAAGTAAACTCTAGTTGTATTATTGTAGTTACCATATACTGAAAGATTTATCAGCAAAAAATGAGTACATAAATGCATCCCTTGATGTAACAATTTTTAGAGAAACAATTTTGTAATTGAATCTAAAATTCTAAATTCTGTTTGGATTGATTTCCTAAATCCAACTAATTAATTAAGACCTCTAGACTGGGACACGTTTTCCTACTCAAAGTATCATCATGCTTCTGAAATCAGGATCATTCAGGTCTTTCTAATGGTTTCACTGACCTTTATGATCAGCCTACCAATGCTAATATTGTCCCCACAGCTACACAGTATAGAAGCTGAACACATAATGAATGCTAGTACTATCTATCTATATGTGCTTCTAAATTTATATTGCTCATAACTGCCTACCATCATATCACATCAACAAAATCTCTGGAGAATCATAAAACTACAACTGTCCCTGTCCCTACAATTTTAAAAAGTACTAAGAATCTAGCCAAACAAAAAAATCTAACACAGTTCAAGGAGGTCTGCCAAGTTACATCCTTGAATGATCATATCTGCTCAAGGTTATTAAAAATCCTGTGTTTGAAAAATACATGACTACCTAAATAAAATTCAGCATAAAAGAAGGAGAAAAATCAATGGCAAAATACATAAACATTCTAATGTAGTTTCAATTGTTGAACTTTAAATCCATTTAGCTAAGAAATATAGTGGAGTTATACAGGATCTTTTCTGTTTCAGGACTGTTCAACACTTGCACAAATAATCTCAAAAAAGGGAAGCTGTAAGAAGGCAAAATTTGCTGGTGATAGTTATTCAAGATAATAAAAACAAGAGCAACTGAACTGCAGAAGAAATAACCTAATAATGAAATGGCAGATGAAATCAGCATAGGTAAACGCACAGTGATGCACATGAGGAGAAACAATCCTAATTTTATATACAAAGTGATGAGCTCTGAGATTACTTTTGTCATGCAGGAATGAGATCTTTAGTGTAGGCCTGTAATAAATAGTTCAATGAATATGTCAGCTCAATACTCAGGAGCAGTAAGAAAGAAAACAAAAGCCTTAAAGAGGAAAAGGAAAACAATACAGCAAATATTACAATATTATATAATATTGTATAAAGCTATCCTGGGCGTCCTTCGCAGTTGCTATTACTCCCACCACTAGCTCAAAAGGGAAGAAGGGAAAAATTAGAAGGAATAATCAACAGCAGTCACAAGAGTTATTCAGCTTAGGAAAAGAAACAACTAATAAGGGATAAAAAATCCCTGTGAAATCATATGTCATATTCAGAAACTAAAAAAGAACAAACAGTCCAATAAAGACTAGGGATGTCAAAGTAAGAACAACCCGTCAAACAAAACATGAATGCTTCATAGCTCATAGATAATCTGTGGAACTCTGACACAACGGGATGTGAATGATAAACCTTTACAGGAGTATAAAAAGCAGTTGGAGAAGTTTATAGAAAAAAAAAAACTATGAAGAGCTAGTAATCAAAGCCATAACGTCAAGTGCAAGAAATCCTTTAGATACTGTGGACTGTGAGACTAATAAAGCTCATATGAGCATTTATCTGCTTCTGATGTCACCTGAAAAAAATAACAGCAGAGTTGAAAAACTCCAAAGAAGAGAAAAAAAAAGAATATTTCAGATGCAAATACAGGTTTTAAGTCCTGTAGGACTGTATGCTTTTTCCAGCAATTTCAGCTGATCCAGTAAAAAACTCCATCTATTCCTGTCTGTGTGTGTTAACCCTGGTAGACAGCTAAGCCCAAAACAGCCAGTCATTCCCCCTGCAGTGGGATGGGGAAGAGAATCAGGAGGATAAAAGTGAGAAAACTCTCAGGTTGAGATAAAGGCAATTTAATATGTAAAGCCAAAGCCACTTACACAAGCAAAGCAAAATAAGGAATACATTCACCACTTCCCCATGGGCAGGCAGGTGCTCAGCCATCTACAGGAAAGCAGGGCTTCATTATGTGTAACAATACTTGGAAAGACAAAATGCCATCACTCCAAACACCCCTACTTTCTCCTTCTTGTTCAGCTTTTATGTTCTGCATAAACAGTGAAATGAAGTGGCTGGAAAGAAAGCTGCTCGGTGGAAAAGGATCTGAGGGTTCTGACTGACAGCTGCTGAGCATGAGACAGCTTGCACCCAGGCAGTCAAGAAGGCCAATGAGATCCTGGCTTGTATCAGCTATAGTCTGGCCAGCAGGGCCAGGGCAGTGATCATCCTCCTGCACTTGGCCACACCTTGAATCCTGCATTCAGTTCTGGACCCCTCACTACAAGACGAACACTGAGGTGTTGGAGTGGGTTCACAGAAGGGCAACAAAACCGGTGAAGAGCCTGGAGCACAAGTCTGCTGAGTAGCGGCTGAGGGAACTAGGGGTGTTTAGTCTGGAGAAAAAAAGGCTCAGGGGAGACCTGATTGTCATCTACAGCTATCTGAAAGGAGATTGTAGTGAGATGGGGATTGGTCCCTTCTCCCAAGTAACAAATGATAGGACAAGAGGAAATGGCCAAAAGTTGTGCTACAAGAGGTTTAGATTGGATATTAGGAAAAATTTCCTCATAAAGGGGGTAATCAAGTATTGGAACAGGCTGCCCAGGGCAGTTTTGGAATCATTGCCTCTGAAAGTGTTCAAAAACTGTGTAGATGAGGTCCTCAGTGATATGGTTTCGTGGTGGTCTTGGCAGTCCTGGGGTAACAGTTGGATTTGATGATTTTAAATGTCTTTTTTCCAAGTAGCTTATTCTATTATTCTGTGATTCCATGAAGTCACATGGTATAGGCTATCCCTTTAGTCAGCTGGGATCAGCTGTTCTGGCTGTATCCCCTCACTTCTTGTGCACCCTCAGCATACTCACTGGCAAGACAATGTGGGAAATATAAAATGCCTTGCCTTTGTGCAAGCACTGCTCAGCAACAACTTGAACATTGGTGTATTATCGACACTGTTTTGGTCACAAATCCGAAACGTAGCCTCATACTAGCTGCTGTGAAAAGAATTGATTCTGCCCCAGCCAAAACCAGTACATTGTGTCCTTTTTTATCCTTGGTACATCATATAATTCTATCATGTGCATAAAAATTTCCTAGAAAAGCTTTTCTGGAAGAAGGCTTGGAAGAAACTAACATTCCTGATCCAGCAGCTACATTCTCTGTCCAGAAATCTAGCTTGCATTACATGTTCTGTCGTACTTGACATACTTACCAGATGAATTCTTCCTCTACAAAAGCTTTCACTTATTATAATTTTACCATAAAAGAGGTCTTGAAAAATACTTGTAACTGTGAGATGCCATTGCAACTAAAGGAAACTAAAACATTTAGACTTTGAAGTGGAAAAAAGAAGCCACATCATATGTGTCAATTCTGATGATCATCTGTCAGAGGACTTTCTTGCTATGAACCTGAAGAGCTGGAAGGTGAGGAAGGAGAGACAATGAGTGCCAGTTTGGAGAAGGATGGCTTAATTTGAATTGTTAAAGTTACCTGTTAAGGAATGCACTGATTCTTAGCTTGGCATTACATTATTAATTATTAATACAAGCAGCAAAGGTCTTTGTTATGGACAGTCAGGATTACAGGGCTCAAATTTTTAACAGTAGCAGACCATATGGAAAGTTTCGGAAAGTTTCAGAAAGTAAATGAGTTACCAAACCTTAGCTATTGAAAGAAAATGGGATGCACAAGAATTTTCTAAGAAGGAATAAGAAAAAATTTAGGCAGATACACTAAATACCTCTCTATGTTGGACTATTAGAAGTATTTTCTAATATATCTAATATATCTGGGGAAAATTGTTCTTCTCTGTCTCAAAGATGCTTCTGAGAGAAATATGGTGTGTAACAGAAATTATCCTTGGTTCTCAAAATCCTAATCATATCATATCAGATGCTCTAGACTTTGACCTTTTGTCATTGAGTAATGACAAATGAGTGGTAACCTCTCAGAGGAGACCTTGCTTCAATTTTCAGAATTACATGGTGCTTGTTATCTAACCAGTTTTTGGGGGGTTGGTACAGAAGGCCCTGGGGTCCTACTTTCTAATTTAGATAAACTACTGAAGCAGATTAGGCACATCCAAATCTTACCCAGATGTAGATTCAGGAAATACTTCTAGCTGCTGGGATTTCACATTCCACTCATATGCATGTAGCTACTCAATTACTTGCCTTGTGTGGTGGGTTGATCCTGGCTGGATGCCGTGTGCCCATCAAAGCTGCTCTATCACTTCCCTCCTCAGCTGGATGAGGAGAGAAAATTACAGCAAAAGCCTCTAGTGGGTCGAGTGAGATAAGGACAAGCAGAGATTGCTCACTGATTCCCATCATGGACAAAACAGGCTTAACTTGGGGAGATTAGTTTAATTTATTACCAATCAAATCAGGGTAGTGTAAAGAGAAATAAAATCTTAAAACACCTTCCCCCCACCCCTCCCTTGTTCCCGAGGTTAACTTTATTCCTGATTCTCTACCTCCTCCCCACCAGCAGTGCAAGGGGGATGGGGAATAGAGATTGCGGTCAATTCATCACAGATTGTTTCTCCTGTTCATTCCTCCACTGGGGAGGAGTCCTCACACTCTTCCCCAGCTCTGGCATGGGGTCCTTCCCACAGGATACAGTCTTTCATGAGTTCCCCCTACAGGGTGAAGGAACAGACTGCTCCAGTGTGGGTCCCTTCCATGGGGTGTAGCCCTTCAGGATCAGGCTGCTTCAGCATGGGCTCCTTGTGGGGTCAACAAGTCCTGCAGCAAACCTACTCCAATGCAGGGTTCTCATGAGGTCACAGAGTCCTTTGGGCATCCCACCTGCTTTAGTGTGGGGTCCTTCCCAGGTTGCAGGTGGAATCTGCTCCATCATGGACCTCCATGGGCTGCAGGGACACAGCCTGCCTCACCATGGTCTGCACCACAGGCTGCAAGGGAATCTCTGCTCCAGTGCCTGGAGAACCTCCTCCTCACTTTCTGCACTGACCTTGGTGTCTGTAGGGCTGTTGGTCTCACATATTCACTATTATCTCTGCCTGAAGTTGCCATTGCATACATTTTTTCTTACTCCTTCCTAAATACATTATCCCAGAGCTGAGCTGATGGGCTCAGCCTTGATGAGTGGTGAGTCCACCTTGCATTGGTTCTATCAGACATAAGGGAAATTTCTAGTAGCTTTTCACAGAAGCCAGCCTTGTAGCCTCCCTCCTACCAAAACCTTGCCATGCAAACCCAATATACCTTGCAATTAATCCTCACAGAAATGAAGTCTGGAGTATCAGGCTGTGTACCTATCACCTAGCCAACCTACCACATGGCTCTTTGATACCCGATTCTTATAATGAAAATTGTTTCCTTTGTGTTCTGTTATGCATGTTTGTTTGCTCTGTTCTTTAGGATTCAAAATCTCTGGGATAAACACTGTCCTCCTATTTTTATATTGTCCCTGAATTTGACTATACACATGGTCCAACAATACAGCAAATACAGCCTTAAGTCTTTTAGTACTTTTAGGTCACAAATGCTTAATCCTAGGACACAAAGCACTGGGTTTGCGTCAATCCTTTCCTCCCATCTGCTTCAAACATTAAAAATTATTGAAAAGTCAACCTTTTTCTGTCATGCTTGATGCTGGATTAAATATTGCCTTTGCCTCTCTAACTTCATACCAGATCAGATACCATTTGCTCTCTCATCCCTAACATTAAGCCTTCATAACTCCATATCCAATGCTCTGATTGATTTGGCAGATGTTTGACTGTGGGACCCTTTGGGATCTCAGGTTGTGTGTGGACACACAGTTGTGCATTAATGAAGCTGCGTCCCAATGGAAGTGTGCCTGCTGCATCCCATTTTCTAAGAAGTTTAAAGAGAATTAGGTACCCAGATCAAATTAAGTTTCAATTGGTTTTATTTGTTTTGCCACTGGTAAAAATCCTTGTAATCATTTTTATTTCCTTTAAACCATCAGCAGAAGTGTAGAAATAATACCTACAATTTACATACCAAGGAAGTCATAAATATCCAAAACAAAACTTCTAAATACCCTGCAGGTTGCAAGTTGTTCATGTAGACAAGTGAGAAAATATAAACAAACAAAATATGTACAAGTTATAGTAATTTCCTAGTGTTTTTCCTAGCAGGAACAAACATGTTCTATTTATTAAATACATA
>JBCJKH010030576.1:6193-16691 GCA_039877255.1 Loriculus beryllinus | reverse complement strand
TTTCCATTTACCACTAATGGTTCTGTTTTCAGAGCACTTTTTGTCTCTGAAGTAGGACATCTGATTTATTTGAGTATATCTTTGAAAGATAAGAGTATCACATGCCTTTTTTGCCCTTTTGTGACAAGAAGCAAAAAGGGTAAATAATATAGGACAGAAAAGTACTATCACCACTTTTTCAAAATACATTTGCCTCCCAACCTCTACCAGTTGCAAAAGGCTCGTAAGTTCAAAGACACCTTTATCTTCCTTTTTAGTGGATTGGTTTGGGATTAGGAGATTTGGTGGTTGTAATGAAACGCCACCCCCAGACCACTGTGTCTGTTGTAACTCACCGCTTTCATCCTTAATCCTGTAAGTCCATTTCACGTGTTTTAAAAATGACTACGTGAGTGTCTGCATCAGTCAAAACTGATACGAAAGTACAACATGTCACCTCAGCCAAATGAGGTAAAAGTAAGAAATCAAACTGTCTAGTATGACAGATAATACCAGTTCCCAAAACTAAAACCTGTCATTCCTGTTTTCCTACTGAGAAGAATCATTGTCCAATTATCAGCTATATTGTGTTTTTTTCATCTTTTTAATTTAAAGCTCTACCAGGCAGTGAGGGAGGAAAGTGACAAAATGGAGCAGGGTACATCACCCTGATGTCAGAGATATGACACCTTTGTTCATTCTCATCTTTTGTACAACATTGTGTAGCATTATTCTGGAAAATCCTGCTCTCTAGGCACATAGCGAGTATTGATGCCTATCCTGCCTGCCTTCCTGGTTCCCTGACAGCTGAGTGGAGGAGACAATGACACTTCGGAACTGAAGAATAGGCCAGCTAAATATAGAAGCTGTATTTAATATACAGAAAATATGCAAGTAAAGACTTCCTAAGACATTAATATGGGCAGCCAGCCATGTGCAGTTTTACAGTAGAAAAAGGGCAGAATGATTTCTCAAACTGGCTATGGATCCATTTCAATACCAGGTATATTGCTGGGCTCTTTACAGTATTTTTGCTTTGGGAAGAAGTTGCAGGGCAAACTTGTATGCTGAAGGGAAAGTGATTCTTGGAATTAGAATTTCACTTTTATGATACTGCTGTTAGGATAATGAGAATCTCAGGGTTAAATTCCAAAGAAACTTTATCTTGCAGTGCTTTGGGTGTTTGTCCCTTAAAAGAGAATTAGTTTGTCTTAGGTGTTTGTTGCACCTGAAAGAAATTGAATGTTTCTTACTTCATCTTTTTTCTCATATTATTTTTGGCCAATTTTAGCTATTTCAGTCACCCAGAAACAATTTCTCATTTTGTTATGCCCAAAGTGTGCTGGCAAGTGTGTAAATTGTCTCTTCTTTCCATGCTCGGTCATGTTACATAAGGTGGCAAGCCCTCTCCACTGTTATAATTCAGGCAGAGCCTGGATGTAACCTACAAAGCAGCAGAAAGATTTCGGAGTGAGGTGCCAGAACTGTACCCCACTGCCTGATTTAGGTGACACTAGTGTTTGTTTACCATGGGTCAAGTAACTACACATCGATTTAGAGTTTAGACAAATACAGTGCTTTTTATTTCCTTTGCATCTCATTATAATGAGAATTTGCCTCTAGTATTTCATCAAAGAGGAGAAAACCTGCCTTTCATATGGTTTCCTAGCTAATTGCTGATTATACAGGAATTACATAATATGATCACAAAACATGCCTCTAATCTCAGTCTTTTTCATAATAACAGACTTTGATATGAAAAAGGGTTTTCAGTCCTTGGTAGATGGTGTACAAATTCAGATGCTGTGCATTTAGCACTGCATGTATGACTTATTTAATTTTGTTGTGGTTGTTAAGCTCTGCATTCCTAACTTTAAAATGCTCTGCTTTCTATCCTTCTGTTCAGGAACCCTGGGATGCACAGCACATTCCAGCACTGTTTTCTGCTTTCTGTGGTCTGCTAGTTGCACTTTTTTATCACCTCAGCAGACAAAGCAGTGACCCATCTGTACTGATGTAAGTTGCCTGCAAATGTTTTTTATTGATTACTCTGTATAGCACACAGCCAGAGTGATGCTTAGTTTCCAAAGCACAGGGATTATCTTTCCAAAGTACTGTGGTGAGATGGAAATTCCTTGCTATGTCTGCTTGGTTGATATCAATCCTTTAAATAAATGAAGTGCTGCAGTCAGATTGACAGCATGTTTGGTGCTCTTCAAACAGCACTATCCAAATTCTCTGAAGCAGATTTCATTCTCTAGTAAATTGTGTGCTTGCTATGTTGGAGGATAGTGGTTTAGTTGGGAGGGTGCTCAGGCTACTTGGTGTTGCAGAATGTGCACTGGATAGTGCTGTGGCAAGGAGAAAGGACATTTGATGTGCTGGGAAGATGGCTCGATTCCAGCTCTTGCCGAGGGTCACTGTCAGTAGACTATGCCTCTCTGAGATTAGCTCTTTCCTTTTTTGCTCTGACACAGTCTGTTAGAGGTAGCTAAGGAAAGGTAGAGCGTATTAAGAGCTGACATTGCAAACGAGAGATCCAGGAGAGAAGTCCTAACATTGTGATCTGCAGGTTGAGGTGACGTGACAGAGGCCCATAGGTCCATAGTCAAGGGCAGCAGTTATGACTTTTCCTGTGTGGGAACTGTGCTATATGCCTGTCATGAGGGTTGTCCAGAAGGAGCTGGGCATCTACATGTATGGCTTTGGGATTAAGCAAGCAAATGGGTTTTGTGCAGCCAGCGTCACCATGTCATCTGTGATTCTGCTTCACAGACAGCTCAGTCTTACCCTAGAACAGTGTAGAGGGCCTGTGAAGAGTCCTACAGGTTCTCTCCTTTGATTCATGAGACGTGTTGTGTGTGTCTTGAGGTAAGGCTCTTTTAGTGGCATATAATTCGTTGAGTGTTACAGTACAGAACTTGGGTATGGAAGGAAGTAAGCTGTGTGCTGTATTAGGGAGATTTGTTTAGCCTTGGAGTAAAACATACACAGATAAATTGCAAAGGAGCAGGAAAGTGGTGAGCTCTTTCAATTCTGAACTAGTTTAAATCTGTTCTTTACTCCCACTCCTCAGGAAGGACACACCAGTTCATTAGCTTCTTTAATAAAACAGAAACTTGTCTTTCCTTAAAACTTCTGTTTTAAGGAAGTAATCTTAAACTGTTAAATCGATTTTAAATTTTAAATCCAGTTACTGATTTCATAGCATTCTTAATCAAATCTCAGGCAGCTGAAATAGTTTTTAAATATCTTAAAATTAAGAATATGTGTACAACATCATCAAATGTTTATTGTGCAATCATGATGAAAATGTATAATCCTTAAAAAAAAGAGGTTTAAGATTTATTCTTTTTTAAGTAGCTCCGAGCTCAACTGAAGGAAGTTAAGGAGATTGGAAACGGTATTTAAGGGATGGCCTGTAGCATAAACTTTAAGATGGAGAAGGAGGTAGCACGTAAATTGTGAATGGAGGATATACAGCAATAGCTTCTTTGGTCTGTCTATTGTGGGTCTAAATTGCTTCCATATTGATTTCAGTTTAATTGAAACATTAATAAAAGGTATGAATGCAACAGTACCCTCTCTGATCATTCTTCTGAATGACTGAGTTACATTGGTGGGACTGCTGAGACTTCTTAACATTTTGATGAGGAAGTTCTACCTTGTTCACAGATAGAGCTGGTTTGTGTCAA
Organism: Loriculus beryllinus; assembly: GCA_039877255.1. Classification (NCBI taxonomy): domain Eukaryota; kingdom Metazoa; phylum Chordata; class Aves; order Psittaciformes; family Psittacidae; genus Loriculus; species Loriculus beryllinus. The sequence continues at coordinate 13,017 of JBCJKH010030576.1, read as the reverse complement.
TCTCCATCTCAGCTACTTAATACATGAGGAAGGAAACCTGAGGCTGTTCCTCCTTCTCTGCCCCCCAGGTGTATTCATATCTGTTTGAAACATTCAGAAGTATATTAACTAAGATTTTATTTTCATTTTTTAAACAGGTCCCTTATTCAATGCAAATATGTCCCTCACTATCTACGTCAACGATTTGAAGATTCATCAGCAGATCCACTCCCAGAAAAGATGAGAGAATCAGTGGTAAGACCTTTTCTTTCCTTACTTTCTGTTCAGAGCTCTCTCCTATCCATTTTCTTCACTGAGGAACCTTTTAAATATTTAAATTACTAAAAGCATAACAAATAGAAGGATATATATTCTATTCCTTTAAATCAACAGATAGAAACTGAGAGAAGTTCTTCTACACTTTCTTCCCAATGAGGCTGGAAGGGAGAAGGGGAATGTTGCCATTTTACTTTTGAAGGACAACATTGATTCCTCAATGCAGTTGATGGGAAATACACTCTTAGAGCTTGGGGAATGGGGCATCTTATCCTGGTACTCAGAGAGCTAATGCAGATTCTGTGTACATAGTTACAGCCTGGCAACCTGGTGTGTACAAGGTAGGCATTTTTAAACGCTTTTTAAACAAGCGTTTAAGAAAGTGAGAGGTCCTCATGTTGATCTGGTTTTCAGGAATGCCTTTTCTGTGTGCCAGGAGGACTTTTGATTTTATGGCCTCCAAGCCAGGTGGAGCACAGACCAGACTTGACACCTAGAGTTGAAAGAAGCGTGTGAAACTTGACTAGTATGAGAGAGGGAGGTACATGCCTGGTGCCAAGTATTGCCATCTTATCATTTCTTTGCTTGGCAGGCTGTTTATTTCCTACAGTCTGGCATGTAGCTCTAAGTTTGTGTCAGTTTATTTCCCACTTCAGCTTAAATATCCAAAGTGACCCATCTTTCTTTTTGTCTCTTTTTGTATAAAAATCCTCGCTGCTACCCAGGGAAGGTTAATCTTCATATGGGAATGTGATCTTCATGTGTTGACTTTCCAGAAGTACTGAAGGGGTGTTTGACATTTCTTAAGAGTCGTGAACTGTCCTGCTTCCTGGCTGTTAGACAACCTTTCCCCCGACCATATCCCTAATGCCTGAATTTAGCACTTGCCATCTAGGCAGTTATTCCTAAACTCCTGAATGATTGCAGAAGCAGGAAACATTGAAAGAGTGCCTGGAAGACAGACTGTCTTTTTTTGACCCTTAGACATGACTTGAGAGTCTGTAGTACCTACTGATACAGGTTGCTAGTGTGGTACATGGCCTGGCCTCCAGATATCCCTTCAAAGGAATCTCCTCTGTACATCTCTACTGTACATCCTGAATCATTTGTTGGACATTTTATAAGGTGTTACATGGCTTACATTTGGGATATGAGTTGATCCCAGGGCACCAGTATTTTCTACTTTACTTTGCTAAGCTACTGCTTAGATTGTTATTTTCCACCACGTATCATGTTAAAGTGCTTACTCTAATAACGCCCACATAAGATTAAGTGATAAATCTATTTCTTGTTGCTTGTATTTACAAGTTTCTTGCAAACTAAACTGTTCGCAACAGGGTCACACTGAAATATGAATGTCCAGCTAGTAAAAGAATAAAAAAAAATATTATTTTAAAGTTTTTGCTATATTTTGTGGTGTTTCTGATGTAGGTTATTGCCATGGTTCATCATTAGTCCATTCTTGTGCTTGTGCACTGTATGGAAGATGCAGTGAAAGCTTCTGTCCCACTGTATTTGTATCCCACTTGTATCCTTTGCTGATGGTGCCCTTCTTGCAGCAGTGCAGGGTCTGATCTCATCTGTTCTGCAGATAAAGCCTTACCAGTGGACTGCAGTGGTTACTGTGGCTGTCCAGTGCAGAGGGCATTTCTCAGTGTAGAGGGAAACCTTGAGCAAGGCTTCAATACATTGAAACCAAGAAAAACACCCCAAAGAATGGACAAATGTTTATATAAGATCCTGGCTGTATTTTCAAAATGGAGTCATGCTGCAGACTCTCAACCTGATTTTGTGTCAGGAATGTAGACAGGTTTCTAATATCTTACACCAACAGTTACCATGTGGTTCAACTGTACTTGGGCCCTTCAGCCACTGGTGCAGAAGATGCAAAAGCACAGGGACGACTGTGGTGGGACTGGCCAGATAAAAGACTTCATATCTTCTCTTCACCATGGCTGGTAAAAACATTCCTGCCATGTTTTGCCAGTGGTTTTTGGTTTGGTTTTTTTTGCACTTAATTAAGTGGGATACCTGGCACGTCTTGCTTTCCAGGATGTACCTGGTTTGGGGGATTGGTGCTTTTCTGCTTTGTACATTTGCTCCATACTGATGCTTTTAGACAGAGGCTTCTTTGTTTCAGTGTTGCAGGAGCTTATTAGTTCTTTGGCACCTTTTTATTTTACATCTCTGTCCAGACTTCCCTCAATCTATATAAAAACTGTAAGCAAATGTGTTTGCTTACAATGTCAATTCGCAGTGTTAATTCTTTCACGCTGGATGATGTCCTGAAGAAAGAGAGGTCAATTTCTGATTAATATAGGCTTTGTCTAACCTCTGTGCTATCTGATACCTCTGTCTCAATTAAACACTAACCAGTTTACCAGGAGACTCCCACTGCTCTCTCACAGCGCCGTGCTAATAGAACAAGCAGGGGAGAGTTGAGGTAGGAGAAAACGTGTGTGCCTCAAGTTTGAGGAGAACAATCAAGCCACAGTCTCTGCTGTCTTTCTTCAGCAACAGCAGTCATGTTTCAGAAGTAACAATCTTAAAAGCCCATTTTAAATAGCTTCCAGAACTTCTGCAAGGGGGTTTTCAAACAGTTCAGAAATTGGGTGAAACAGGATGTCACTATTTGAACGTGGTTCCTGGTGGTGGTCCATTTTTTAACCTCTTGGAGTACTCATCTATGAGGAGAGTATTCCTAACCGCTTGCCAGTGGCAAGAGATGGCAGGATGCAACAGCCAGTCTTACCCTGGTCTGTACGCAGATCCATGGTCTACATAACATGCCATTTAACTAAGAACCATTTTAACCAGAAATCCTGAAGCATACAGAACCAAATCACCTTCTCAAGGAGCTGAATGCAAACAAGGTTAATACTGAAAATTAATGTGTTGTATTATGTAGTGGCTTTGCATTGTTGTTCAGAATAATAAATACAGCATTTCTTATGTTTAGTTACATGACCTTTACTATTTTCCTTTGCTTGAATATCTGTGTAAGAATTGCCACCTTTGTAAGCGTGAATTATAAAGCAGCTGTGATGGAAAATTGACCATTCAACTTTGAGAGTGGAGCTTCCTACCATTATAATTAATTTCTTTAGGCATCCACATAGCTGATTACTAGATTAACCAGTGGCCCAAGGGTGCTAATGTGTTACAGTCAAATTCAGCTTTCTTTCTGGTCTTTGATACAAACATTTAGATAGCTAGTACAAGGATTTGTACACAGCTCTAAAAGCATAATTGAAAAGATCAGTTGGACTTGATCGTTTTAAAGGTATTTTCCAACCTAAATAATTCTGTGATTCTATGATAATAATTTTTTAAAAAAAGTGCCACTATAGTATATTCTGCTTGTGAAAATGGAGGTATCTAATGTAGAGATCTTGGTTTGGGATTTCTTCTTTTCCTTGAGTGTAAAATGGAGAAAAAAATCCACCTGTTTTCAACCCAAATTATAACAGTGATTATCTCTCACTGCAGAGATTTTAACTGTGATTGGAGCTTAACTTTTCCACATTGGGCCAGTTGCAATGAAGGACTCAAGCATCACATTGTAGGGTATTCATTCAGTTTGTAAGTGTCTGGCCTTGGGAATGAAATCCGAAATCCAAAATCCTTCTTTGGACAGCTGGGTCTAAATGCAGGATGGAAAACAGGGTTGCATACTGTGTTTTGCAGGAGCAGGAAGAGTGGAAGCCTCAGTTCTACCCACAGCAACCTGTAGGTGAATGCCCAAGGATTTTTCCTGGAAGTTAACTTTGAATCCCCCTCAGCCAGAGAGATAACTGCCTAGGGTCAACTGTTTCCTGTGGGGCCCTTACCACTGTGCCATGACATAAAACAGAGGCAACCATAGGTCAGATTTGTTTTAGAAGGTAAAAAACCTGAATTCTGTGAGAAGATTGAAAGTGTCTGCCACATCAAGAAGGAGCTCCTGTGGGGCCCATTGTGCAAGTCAGCAGTTGAGCAATGCATTTACATTCTGTAGCAGTTCCATGCAAAGGCAAGAGGGCAAGCCTGAGCATATATGATACTTTAAACATTTTAGATGTTGCCAGAGTTAAAATATCAAATTTGGGTTTAAATACTTGAATAATAATCATTGCTTAAAAAAAAAAGGTCTTTTCCTGTATGGGATTGTTAACGTGTCCAAAGCAGTGAGAGCACCCTAAAAAGAACACTTGCTAACTCAAAATGGGAATGGTAGGAAATACCAGTTGTGTGCAATATAATCAATGTAATGCATTCTCTTTTGACTGTAATCTTTTAAAGAAAATTCTCTTTGCTGACCTGGCATAGAGTGGAAAGTTAGCATGCTGCTTCCCAAAAAAATGTCCATGCTATCACCTCTGCTGATTTTACAGTTTAATCCTTAATATTTGATGTACTTCTTAAAATGGCAGCTTCTTCAGTCACCTAATTGCAAGAGAAGAAAGTCATCTTAATAGTAATCCTCCCTGGTGGTACAGAAAAACTTGAAAATATGATTGGAATGTGTTTGTTGTTCTTATAAGCTTGTTTTAAATTATTGAGTAGTTGGATTCAACTGTGCAGAAAATGATACTTGATAAAGAATTTTCATAATATGTATTCACAAAAGGGCTGATATAGTGCCATATAAATCTGGTACTGTTTAACTTCCTCAGACCCTGCATTTTACAAGCTAAATATCATTGCTTTATGTGGAGTTTGTATGCAATGTGTTTAAAAATTGGAAAGGTTAAAAAAATCATTATTTCCACTACATATATTGGTAATAATTCTCTTACCCATCTTTATCAGGGTTTTGACCACAATTTGCCAGTATTGCTTCACATAGTAAAACCATTTGAGTTGGATACACAACTTACTAGTGGGAGAAGCTTGGAACTGAATGGAGAGGACCTGTGGGGACAGGCAGGGGTCAAAGGTTTGTTCAGGGAAGAGAAGGCCTTTCCTGTGATCCCTTATGTTGTGGGGAGCAAGGCCGGCATGTTCTGAGCAGATGGTCAGGAAGACTTAAGAGGACTTAACTCTGCTCTACACCTTCCCACCTACAAATCTGTATGGAATACAGGGCTGTTGGGAGAGGGCACAGCTCTTGGAGGGGAGGAAGTGCTGCTCTCTTGGAGGTACATGCTCCTGAGCAGCCCTGGAAAGGGAAGGAGAGTGGTGATGGCTTGAAAATTCAGTGAAACCTGATTGGAGTTTCCTGAGACAAAGCAAAAGTACTTCTTGAGCCTGAAGGCATTTTAGTCCTCCTGAATTTCAAAGGCTTGTTGCAGTAAGTGGAAGTGCTGATGCTTGTGACCTTTTACTAAGAAGTATCTTTCATAACAGGGAGTGATAGGCAGCCTAAATATAGTGGTAGCTACCAGCATCCCCTGTAATTCACAACCTGTCTGTTGTTCACTTGTGTTTGCTTTCTTTCTATCTCCCTTATTCATAGGTTTGCTATCTCATTATTATTTCATTTTTCTTTCTTTTTCTCTGATGAGATACATGAAGACTACCTAGTTTACAGCACCAGGAAATCAGATGAACTTCTAACTCTAACAAAAGCATTGCATTTCATATGAAGTTTCTAGATGTCTTTGAATTAAAGCGTCAGTTTTTAAACCAAGGGCTGCAAATAGTTACTCATTCGATCACTTAGCAGTAATATTGAGTGCTGAGCTTAATTGCCCCTCTCGTAAATCTTAGGCAAGGTTTTTATTTGCTTACAAAAATATTTGGGTGACCTCTGAAGTACAATTCAGAAGATGGCACCGATTGCAAGCCATCTTGTTTATTTGTTTACTGAGAATGACATTTTAATCACAAGGAAAACCAGGCTGGAAAGACGATGATATTTGCCAGTCTTTAGAAATAAAATGACTCCTCCCCTAGTTTTAGATATTTATGTAAAAGCAGCCATGTCCTTTCATTATTATTCAGTGACACTGAAATCCATGAAATCTTGCTGAAATTTGGCTTCTGATACGGAAAATAAGAGAATGGGACATGTCACTTTAGAACATAATAAATGTATTAACTTTGTGTCTCTAAAGACATTACAGAAGAGCATGAGTCATTTCAGTAAAGCAAGAGAAACTGAATCTGAAGAAATCTTAATGCTTGCAAATAGGAAATTCTGATTTCCCAAAGTAGTTATAATGTAGACATTATATTCTTTAAGCAGAGTCTGACTCACTATAAAAATGTATTGCTTTCATTTCTCTAATTTTAAAACTATGTTATTTAAAAATCTAATTTAAAATTAGGCATGATGAGTTTAAATGTTGTTACTTTGATGAACTTAACAGTGTGAAGAAATAATTTCTGAAAGCAAAGCAGAGTAGGGAAAATACTTCTGTATCAGGGAATGCTGATGAGCCTTATCGCAAAGCAGACTGTGAGTAATTGAGAACAGAATCCTTTAATTTGGTTAAAATAGTATTGGCTTTCTAATTTTGTATAAAATAATTATTTTCACAGAAAGAAATCTTGAAATCGGACCTCATTGTCTGCACAGCAGCTGCTGTTCTCTCATTTGCTGTCAGTGCCAGTACGGTGTTTCTATCATTAAGGGTGTGTATCTG
>JBCJKH010030574.1:0-11121 GCA_039877255.1 Loriculus beryllinus | reverse complement strand
GGTTGGACAGAGCCTTGGGTGGCATGGTTTAGTGTGAGGTGTCCCTGCCTATGGCAGGGGGGTTGGAACTGGATGATGTTAAGGTCCTTTCCAACCCTAACTGTTCTATGATTCTGTGATTCTATGTTCTCAAATGGCCTTGTTGATGGTGAGCTGGCTGGTACAACCACTCCCGTGGTCCAGATATCAACTGGCCTATAGTATGCTGTGCCATTTGGAGATCTGGTGTAAGAAGTTAAATCCAGGTATTTCTCTGTATTTTGGTTGTTCCATGGAGCCTAGGAGCTAAAACATTTTGCAAAATATGAATTTTATTCTCCTAGTGTCCCTATACAATGTCAGGTGTGGAAGCTGAGGAAGAGACAAGCTGACTAGACTGATTTGACTGATATTGTAATTTTCAAATCCAAATTGCTTAAGCCTGGCACATAATGGCGTATTTATGACTCAGAATAAGAGGAAATAGATTTCAGACACGTTAAATAGCTGCAGAACAAGTTAACTCCATTATCAGGCCTTTCTGGTGATGACTTGGCCTTTGCAAATCTTGATACCACCCAGGAAGCTCTCCACAGACCCAACCAGAGAATTTGAGCCCTTTGATCATCCAGAGCTGTAAGCTGCATGTTCAAAATGGTACTTTTTACCAAGGAGCCTGTGAGGGCCTTGTGAATATTCAGACAGTTTCTTTTCTGGGCCAGGAAAGGATCATCCTTAAAATGGTGTCAGAGGCACCTGGCACTTCTCTTTCATCTCTCATAAAGTCTCATACTTTTGTTTTTAGCTATTAATGGTTATATTTATGGCAATCTCCCCGTCTTGGAGATGTGTGCTGACACTTCCGTGTCCTGGCACTTGTTTGGCATGGGAAGCGAGATAGATATCCACGCTGCGTATTTCTATGGCCACACGTTCACCAGCAGAGACCAGAGGGCAGATGTCATTGGTCTGTTCCCAGCAACGTTCATCACAGCGGAGATGACTCCTGGGAACCCAGGGAGGTGGCTGATAACGTGCCAGGTTAACGAGCACTTACGAGGTACGCTGCTATAGATCTCCCTCATCCTTCCAGAAGTTCCAGCCTTTATTATGCTTGGAATAGAAAACTGAGAGATGTTTCCAGGGGAAGCAGGATTTCACACCTCTTTTTTTTTGTGACTAACTGAGCACTTTGGAACTATTTCAGCAGATAAACATCGTGAATATGAGTTTAGTCACTAGTGGAAATTACACATGTTGGGCCAAATCTTCAGCTAGTATGAGTAACATAGCTGTGTAATTTATATGAGGAAGGCTTGCTAGACCCAGTGCTGCTGCCACACTTTCTGTGAGCTCTGAGAGGAGCCTTCATCATCCCTTTTTGTAGTAAATAAGAAAAACATAAAAAAAACCCATAAAAATAAAATAGAAATGACACCACACAAAACCCACGTAAACTAAAACCATGACAACTGAATGCTTCATAGCTTTTTTCTTTACATAAATCAGACAAAAATGGGCAGTGTTTTCAGAAACCTTTACATGAAGGAATTCGGTGATGATGTGATATTTGTGTGGTGTGGTAGCCCAAAAGCACATATCAAAAACTGGGTCTTATGACTATTATAACAGAGATGAATTGGAAGAATTTTTACATCTAAGAACTTGCACATTGATTTCAGTGGGATTTGCATGAGGCAAAACAGACTTGATTCGGCAACCAACAAATCTCTTCGGTCTGGTAATAACCAGCCTCTATTTCAGTGAAAGTCAAGGGGAGATGATGCCATTTTGCACACTTCAGGAGGCACTCTGACCTCCAAAATCATTCCACCATCCTTACCCAGATAAAAGAATTGAATAAATAAGCCCACTAATGAGTGTCATTGATGTCAGTGGGTTTACCTGTGGCATAAAGTACCACCTTGCAAGAGAATGGTGCTAGCATATTCCTAGGTAGATGATGTCTTTAAAAATAGCAATTTTGCCTAGTATTTGTTTTCAATCCATGTAGCTTCTAAAGAGTTTTGAATGTGCATTTGTATCCATGAGATTGCTGACTCTGCAGCTGGCCAAGGACTGTCTCCAGACTCTATCTCTTCACAGGTGGCATGGAGGCACTGTACGATGTTCAGATCTGCCAGAAGAACCTCTCTCGGCCATCACCACCCAGTCACAAGAGGAGATATTATATCGCTGCTGAAGAAGTGCTCTGGAATTATGGACCTGACGGTTATGATAAATTCACTGGGCAGGGTTTAAATGCCACTGGCAGGTGAGCTTTCTAGTCCTCTTCTGTCGCGCTTTAATTTCAGGAGTCAGGGTGAGACTTCCCCAGTGATTCACCAGGGCTAGGTCCTGCGCTGTCATTAACTTTAATTGAAAGGGGCAGAGAGGAATTGATTTCAACAACCTTGCCAGGAAGTTAGATTTGTAACTGCAGTGCTTGGAGTTGCCTTCTGGAAGCACTTATCTTGATCCATTAAGTCCATGGAGAAAGTGAGCCCTTTGTACCTTTGTGAGGTAGGCAAAGTTCAACACAGTTTATGAGCGTACATTGAAACTCCTCAGGCAGCTTTCACACTTACACTGGGGTGTACCTCAGAGGTGCCACAGTGGCAGATTTCCCCCCCTTTTACTACTGATGAAGATGATTTGTATTACATTATCTCCTTTGCTAACAAGGATTAGAGATATACTGTGCACAGTTAATGGCACAGGTGTTGACCTAAACTAGTTAGAAGTAAGTTGACATAGACCTCTTCCTAAGTAAATGGGGTTAAATACATGAAAGTCTAATGTACAATGAATGTCCATTTGTCAACTAGTTGATAATTGTAATTCAGATCAGTAATATCTCCCCTTGTCTGCTAGAGAAGTGTGTGCAAACTAGCAACTGGGGGGGAGGGTATAATTTCTCATGTGCCTGGAGTTATAACTTCATTTGAAATTAAGGGTTCTGCCTGAGCCTCCAACTATTTAACCAGTCTGATTTGTTAATTCCACAGTGAATCTGCAATATATTTCACACAAGGGACCGACAGGATAGGAGGGCAATACTGGAAAGTTCGCTATGTGGAATATAGTGATGCAACGTTCAGTAAGAAGATTTGGTCAGAGGACATGAAGCACCTGGGAATACTTGGTACAGCGAATATTTTCCCTTCCTGTCATTATGTCAGGTTTGAATGCAGATCCACTTGAATCCAGAGGGGTATCTTATGCATGCAGCCATCAATTAGCCCTCTCTTGCTTAAATGGAAATATATTAGAGGGTAGCTCTGCTAACACCTTCTCTCTTATCTTTTAAGGCCCTGTTATAAAAGCTGAAGTGGGAGATACAGTGCTGGTTACTTTTGCCAACAAAGCCAGAAGAAGCTATAGCATTATGGCCCATGGCGTAAGCTTCAGCAAGCTGTCAGAAGGAGCTCCATACATAGATGGTGAGTTTTGACTGTACAGCTCCATCATCACATCTAGAATACTTTAGTATAAAGATCTTCTGTTGCTCTGCAGGTTTGCTCTTTATGTGGATGCTAGGGCACAGAGGGGATGACTTGATTAATTTGTATCTACCGTACACATCACAACCCATGGGACTCCCCAGTTTGCCAATGTGCTGGTTCTTCCCCCTGGACATATACCATAAAGGAGTCTAAGACTCTATGAGGTCCATGTTAAGCAAAAGTCACAGGCAGAATCCAATTGATATTAACTCTAATCTCTCACCAGTGCATTCAGTGAATCTCTTCTGGACATGCTCCAGAATTATGAAGCTAAAGATCTGGTACAATGCTCCTGCTGAGTCTTTGAATACACACACCCACATGGTCTGGGTTGCTATACTTCTGATTCTCTAATCCAGGCTGGGCATTGCCCTCACTTCACTGTCAGGATAGTGTTGGAGGCAGCTTTTATCTGATTGACTTGGAATGTGAAGCAACGATAATCCTTATTAATCCTCATAAATATGTAAACACTCAAATGGAGCATTCACCAAAGGCTTCCTTTCATTTTGTACAAGAACAAGATCTGCATCTAAATGTTAAATGTCGCGTTTAATTGGTAGGCACCTTTTTTAGACAGAAACAAACCCTTTAGAGGGGTGAAGTCCCATTTACTTTGAACACGTAGGTCATCCTCTGGAGATGCGTTCTGTCTCCATCAACTACCAAAGAAGCCTGAAGTTTGGGTGAGGGACTAAGATAGATGGCTCAGGTTGGGTGAGCTGAATCCCATCCATAGTGCTACAAAGATAATATTGTGGTCTCTGAAAAAGTTTTTGCTGCATTTGTAGCACTGAAAAGAAAGGTAGGTCTCTTGTCTAATTGCTTTGTTTCCACTACAACACATCAGAAAGAAACTCATAGGACATAATCCCTCTCTGAGAACAATGCTGAGATAATTAGGTCAGCATGTAAAACTCATAACATCATACAATAAAATCAATACAGAAGGCTTTATTAAACTCTGTTGTCTCCACTTGCTGACCTTGCAACACAACAAATTTGCCAGCAGGCCCCAATGCATCATGAAATTGGTTTGAGTTCAGCCTTGAAGTTACCCGCACGTGTCCCAATGCCATCTGTGTCAGATGTAGCTCCTTGGTGGAAGTGCGGCTTCCCTCCGTGTACAGTCCTGTCTTGCTTTCATTTAACACTCCCCAGTAATAGCACCCATCAGCACTGCACGCTTTGGGGTGGAGCAAAATGAAACCAAATCCTACAGTTCAGTAGCAGTGTGCGCTGCACACCTTTGGTATCGTAGAGAGGAACCTGACTCCAGATTCATCAACAATCTTCTGCCCCTTCTTCTCCCCTTGTAACCCTTGTGTCCTGTATTTCCATCGCACCTATTATTTACACGTAGAGATCCTACAAGGGCTGCAGGTTTACACTGAAGGTAAATGATTTTTCAAAGGCTATGCATTGACTGAGTGCAGCTTATTCATGTGAAATACTGTGCATAAACGTACCTATTGGCATCTACAAATGTTTGCAGGAACCTTTTTCTTCTAGTGGTCTCAGGAAATACTATTCCATGTTGCATTCGACACTTGTCCAGTCTCAGAGGGTTTTTAACTCTAAATCAATGCTCCCCTTATTGAACACTCTTGCAGGACAAATCCAGTAATATCAGATATGATCAAAGCAGTACTCTTCTTTGTACTGTGCTTTTCGACAAATAGTATGTGTTCATATGTAATACTGCTTTTTTCATTCCTGTTTACATTTTCTAGAGGATTCTTTTGGGATATTAGAGAGGAGTATTAGATTGGTAAATGCTGTTGCTGCCAGACACATCTGACTGTGTTGGGAAAATCTATTCAATGGATACCTAAGCATTAAACAACATTCCCAATTTGATCTTCCTCATAGCAAAGACCAGAAAGGTGACTTGGCACTTTTTTTTACACAGGATGCAGGGCTGGCCCCTTCTCCCAATTCTCCCTTCAAGTCCCTTTTGTAAGTCCTCTCTGAGTGGATGCCAACATTCTTTTACAGTGGCTAAATTACATGCGTGGTACTAAATCCACCCTGTACATGGCAGCAGACCATGGCCCAAATCCTTTAACAATAGCTTCCAAAAAAAGCAATAGCAACTGCCCTGTAAAGACTCTGACAGAGGTTCCTGTGCATTGCTACAAAATCAGAAAGAGACAACTACCAGGATCAGATTGGGTTTGAATTTCTAAAGAACCACAGTTGCAGCTCTGCTCACTGATGTAGTTGCTTTGCTGGTACTTAATGAAAAGCCAGCATCTGTGTTTGTGCCACAGATGAACCTCACGGTAGGGCAGAGTAAGCTGCAAACATTAGAGGAAGCCAGATAGCATTAGAAGGTGTCTGGGTGAAGCAGCTAAACTGGCTCTATGGGTAAATGGGCTTGGTTGTCCCCATGGCACAGGACTTGAGTGAGGTGTCCCCAAGGCATAAATGCCTGGAGTAAAGGTACAGTGCCCAAGCTGTGACTGCAAGGGGGAGCTGGTCCACATAAATCAGCAGCTGTGTCTGACTCCCAGCTAACACTTGTGTTCGGGAAGATAAAACCTTCTCCATTTTCCATCTGCAGGCTATATGAAGCCAGGAGCCCACGTTAAGCCAGGTGAAACCTTCACGTACAAATGGAGGGTGCCTGAAAATGGAGGTCCAACAGAAAGTGACCCCCCATGCCTGACCTATCTGTACTATTCAGCAACTGATGCCGTCAAGGACACTAACTCTGGCCTTGTGGGGCCTTTGCTGGTCTGTCGGAAGAATACACTGAATCCTGATGGGACACAGGTGCTCAACATGGACATTTGCTCGTTCCTAACAACAGGGTGGTGCAATGGAGTAGGGGGGTCCCATATAGGCCAATTTGCTCAGCTCAGTTTTAAGAGGTTAAACAAATGCCATTCCCCAGGGTAAAAGCTGACCTAAGGGGATGGTTAGGAGGAGGAAACCATAATTCCCCAGTATTCTGGCTCATTCCTAGGTTTTCCATCTTTTCCATGCACTGATTGGCAATGAATGCATCTTTTCACCCTAAGTAAATAATGGACACTTTATTTATCCTTTTGGTATATGGAAAAGTGCCAATCCCTGTCTCTACAAGGACATAGTAAGAAAATGACTAATTTTTTGGGGGAGAGAAAGTTTTGCTAAAAAATAATTGCTTGGGTAATTCTGCACAGATTGATTTTTAATGGCTTGGTTTCCTTCTTGGCTACAGAAAGGAATAGACAGAGAATTTTACCTCCTCTTTTCAATCTTCGATGAGAATGACAGCTGGTATCTGCACAAGAATATTGAAGCATTTACTGGAGACCCTTCAAAAGTAGATGAAAATGATGAATATTTCAAGGAATCCAACAAAATGCATGGTATGAAATATCTAATACCCGTTAATGATACCTTTTGTTCAGTTAACAAGACAAACCGGCAGGTTTTACCATCATTCACAGCCAATTACAGTGCACTGGGGATGAGGGGGAAAGCTGTCAGTCAGCTTACGGCCAGCTCCTGATGCTCTTGGAGTGCATCCTGAAACCCCAGGCATATTAGCAATGAATTTATCCACTTACCAGCTATGCCTGGAGAAAGGGAAGAGTGTAGCTTTTAAATATAACACTTGAGTCTATAACAAGGAGTAATGCCAGAGTCAGGCATCAATTGCAGAAGAGGCCAGTGTTCACTGGTGCTTTGAATTTCACTGCTGGCCTTGGCATTGATTTGGACAATGAAGGTTCACCTGCTCTGCTCTGCCAGCTCCCACTTCGGTACTCACCACCTCTGGAAAAGGGGAATGGCCAATAGTATTTAAAAACATCACTTGCGGATGCAAGTATCTGACCGATGGTCCTCCTTCAAGTTATTCCTGACACAACAGATTTCAACAAATCACATAACATGTCTTTGCTTTAGTTTTCCGAAGAGCACTGGAGATATATATTGTTAGAGAAACTCTGGGCTTTCCAGACCCATCTATTTTATTCTTCTATTATTAGGTAATACCTTACACTGAAGTTTTGTTCTGCCATAATATCTTTTACCCAATGATCGCAGAGAGCATTTGAGGATTAGGGAGTTTAGCCTTTCTTGTGAAAGAAAGAGGTACATTTTGGAAGTAAAAGTGGAAATAGAAGGTCAAAAATCATATAAAAACGTTCCATCAGAACTGAATTTATAATATGGACCATTTATGGCCTACTCCACAGCCTTAATGATTTGGTTATACATTCTCCAGGCTGAAAGGAGGTACCTTATTTATACACTTCGCTCTGTGTGTATGAGGCATTCTCAAAAGCTTGGGTGAGAAGTGCTACATCCCTGTGAAGGGCTATTACAAGGTTTTACAGGCTAAAAAAAACCCAGGTAGAAGTTCAGAGTTTATAGGAATAGCATTATGAGATTATTTTGGTGTCATCCAGTGCTACCTCTGCTTCACAAAATGCCCCTTTAATTAATGCTGTGACTTGCTGAGTCATGAAGTGCATCACCATCCTTGGAAGTGTTAGAAAACCACGTAGAGGAGGCCCTAAGTGACATGGTTTAGTGGTGGTCTTCCCAGTGCTGGGGTAATGGTTGGACTTGATGATCTTAAAAGTCTTTTCCAATCTGGTTGATTCCACAGCTCTATGGGTTTCTTGCCAGGAAGGTGGTAGGAGGCTCTATGGTGAGTTTCCATAAACCTGCTGCCAACCAGGCTCTTTCCTTCTCTTCCAGCTGTCAATGGCTACTTGTTTGGTAACCTGCCAGGCCTGACCATGTGCAAGGATGACAAGGTCTCCTGGCACCTCATCGGGCTGGGCAGTCACTACGACATGCACGGGGTTCAGTTTCAAGGAAACACCATTGACCTGAGGGGGACGACGAGGGACGGGCTGGCTTTGTTTCCTCATTTATCATGGACAGCGCTGATGCAGCCAGACCGTGTGGGTAGGTTCATGAGCTTATCTTGGTGGTGTGGCACATGCAGAAACCAGGCAGCCAAAATAACAGCCAGTGAGATGCTCTGCTTTGCACAAGGGAGTCTGAAAGCATGGAGACCATGGTGACTTGGCATAGGCTGGGATGCTTTCTTGGGAAGGAGCTATAAATCAAACATGTATATGCACCAAAGAGTGGAGGCTTTGATGACCTTGGGATAGGCAGAGCAGGAGGCAGAGAGACAGCTAATGAGATGTCAATAGAGTTTCTGTAACTCTTGAAACAGGCTTTTTTAACCAAGATAAAATTCACTGCTGTGTAGATAGGGATTTAAGCCATTTTAGGACTTCAATAATAGTTTTTCTATAATATTCCTTAGGAGTTTCTTCAGGAACAGATACATTAAAGAGACTTGCAATTTTCATGTATAATCCAGTGATGCTTTCTTCGAACTCAGAAAGACCATGATCTCATGATAAAGAGTGCAATGTTACTTTTCTCAACCTTAGTGCAATTCTGTTTAGATCAACAGTTATCACTGTTGTGCAAGGCTGTGCTGAGGACCGTCCTTGACCAGAGCATTTGATGGAAATATCTGTATTGTGCACGTGCCAGGTTAGACCTCTGGCACCGGTGTCTTTTTCTTGTGCATATCCCATCTATTTCCCCCATCTGTCAAGTAACTGCACTGCAGAACTCCCATTAACAATATATTCTAGGAGATTTTTTACATTTTGCCAGGTAGCCTGCTATAAGCAGTAAAGGAAACAGAGAATTATCAGATCTTGACAATCATCAACATGTGATTTTCTCTAACTGCACGTTATTTTACCTTTTCCATCACTTTTGCCCCAGAAGCATAAAGAAGGCCAATGGCACCCTGACTGGTATCAGAAACAGCAGAGCCAGAGCAGTAATTGTTCCCCTGTACTGGGCACTGGTGAGGCTGCTCCTCAAATCCTGTGTTCAGTTCTGGGCCCCTCACTACAAGAAAGACATTGAGGTGCTGGAGCGAGGCCAGCGAAGAGCAGAGAAGCTGATGAAGGTTCTAGAGCACAACTGTGAAGAGGAAAGGCTGAAGGAACTTGGGGTGTTTAGTCCTGAGAGAACAAGGCTCAGGGAGGACCTTATCACTACCCGAAAGGAAGTCATGGGGAGGTGAATGTCAGCCTTTTGTCCCAGGCAACAAGTGATAGGACGAGATGAAACAGCCTCAAATTGCACCAGGAGAGATTTAGGTTGGATATTAGGAACAATTTATTCACCAAAAGGGGTGTCAGGCATTGGCACAGACTGCCCAAAGGAGTGGTTGACTCACCGTCCCTGGAGGTATTTAAAAGACGTGTAGATGTGGCACTTAGGGACATGGTTTAGCAGTGGACTTGACAGTGCTGGGTTAACAGTTGGACTTGATGATCTTAGAAGACTTTTCCAACATAAACAATTCTATGATTCTATATAAGCATCCCCGTGCTTGATTTTCCATACAGCATCACAGATTAGGTTCGCCTGAGAACAGACCAGAGACGTACAGTGCACAGGAACTGATGCCAAGCTGCTTTTTGAAGTGTTTGAAATCACCTAACTCTCATGTGCTTTCCTTTCCAGGCACATTCAAAGTGGTTTGCAGGACTTTCGATCACTTTGTTGGTGGGATGAAGCATCTCTACGAGGTCAGCAACTGCCGTAACAGCACCCGAGCCCGGCAGCAGAACGGAGCCATAAGGCTCTACTACATTGCTGCAGAGGAGGTGGAGTGGGACTATGCTTCAAACAAGAGCTCGGTACCGAATATTTACAACATCAGCAGCAATGAGGAAAGGTACTCAAAGCAAAAAATTGTTTGTGGGCATGGGGCAAACTCATAACGGAGGAGAAACTTGGAAGCATCCTTTCATGAAGGATACTTGTTAGGAGGCAGTCTTTGCTGAACAAAATAAAAGCAGATGTATTGGTAAAGTGACAAACTCTCAGACCACACTAGTTCATAGGCAACATTTTCAAATGTTTTCATCTCAGAGTGTCTTGTAATGCTGTTGGAGCTAAGAAGGCTTCCAAGTACCTAAATCCATCTGTGTGTTCCAGCCCAGGCTCAACCCTACAGTGATGCTACCCAAGCCCTTTCTCTCCCTCACTCTCTTCAGTCTCCCCATCCCAGTCCTCTGGTTTTCATAGGGAAGAAACCCAGGTACACATCGCAGGCATGAGCCCCTGCAAGAACTTCAGATGCATTAGGGAGATGCTGAGTCTGCTTCACTGCAGTGTGGTAGCTCTGGCTCCCCTGAAGAAGTCAGAACATAGTAACTACTGCAGATGAATCACCTCTACATTACACTGTGCTAAGGAATAAAAAGCATGTGCAGAAGACACGCATTCCAGGTCATATTGCATAGGGAGGTCTCTGAGACAACTTTGGTGAAAACAAAAAGGAACAAAGAGCACATTTAATATACAAATCTTAGAAAAGTGGCTGGGAAACTGCACCCTGTACAGAGGAAGAGTATGGTGAGGGGTAGAAAATATAAGAGTCGCAGGTGATGAAGTACGCTTAAAGAAAACATTAACTCCAGTACTGTCAAAGGCTGTTGTTGCACACACAGTAAATTACTACAGTAAACACTTAGGACAGTAAGCAGTGTTCCTGGGGCATTTTATGCCTTTATTTAGTACGTTGTGAGCCAACCTCACCGCTCCCTTGCCAGGGGCACCTTGGAGGTGAGCTGCAAGGAGA
>JBCJKH010030573.1:0-38946 GCA_039877255.1 Loriculus beryllinus | reverse complement strand
GAGGGGCAGGATCACCTCCTTCGACCTGCTGGTCACGCTCCTTTTGATGCAGCCCAGGATACGGTTGGCTTTCTGGGCTGTGAGCACACACTGCTGGCTCATGGTAACCATATGCAACTAAACTAGTTGTCATAGAATCATAAAATGGTTTGGATTGAAACAGACCTTAAAGATTCGTTCTAACCCCCTTCCATGGTCAGGGACACATCACACTCGAGCAGGTCCTTTCTTATTCCTGCTGACTGAGCTCTCCTTTGGGACCACCTGGAGAAGGGCAGGGGACCCACTGCCTTTGGGACCTGCTTTAGATCATTTTTCATCAGGCTGAAAACAAACCAGTGCCTCTGTTGTGATATGTCTATTCCCACCTATAGCACACCCCATCCTATGAAGAGGGCACTGAAAGCTTCTGTTTTTCTGCATGTTACACCACCACAGAGAAATGACCTGCAAAAAACCAGAACGCCCATTGAGCAGCAAGTTGCACACTTGTTGTCCCCCACCTTTATTTCTCCTGTTATTTTATGTAGCTGGAAGCAGCTTTGGGCAAGTTGGATGTTTCGAGTACCTAGAAAAACTGCTTTAATATGTTTGTAAAACAAACTGGCCTGCTGCAGCCCTCACTACAACTGCTTAAACTGCATGAATTCAGAGTAGGGCTAAACAGAAAATGGGCAGGATGATGAACAAAGCGTTGCAGGGCAGAGATAAGAAGTGGAAACAGAAATAAGTGTGTGTGGAAGGAAAGATTTCTAACTGTGGTGGTTCTCAGAGGCAGTATCTGCTGGGCACATGCTGCAGGTACCACTACAGACAATGCGGGTTTCTTCAGGATGAAAATCAGGGTGCCAGAATATTGCACAACCAGATCTCGCCTTGAAGTAGAGCTGAGATATCATTGGGAAAATAGCAATTATTTCTAGGTTGTGTAATTAACCTGCAGCCAGAGGGGCTGTGTTAGCAAACCTGTGCTGTCTAAGTTATCACCAAGTAATTTTGGAGTTATCAGCTGTACTCTAAAAGGATAAGGGCTGATAATTCTTTATATACTCTGTGATTAATTTCACAGAGATCCATGCTGCATAGCTAACCAAACACACACTGCAGCACTGGCTGAGTGCACAGGTTCTCCAGTTCCACAATCAACTAGTGCTGCTCCCTGAGTTAGCTACTGCTTTTTATGGGAAATTGACATCAGTATGTAATTTCTTGTGGATTACAATAATCAACTGTCACTACTGATGGACAGGCATGTTCTGATCTTGCTGCATGTTCTTTTTTTTTCTCTGTCTCATTGGTATTATGCAAGAGAGAGTATTTTGGAAGAAGAAAGCTTGGAAAGTAATGAAAAATACTGTTGGAAACATAGTATATAATTAGTAGTAAGAGTAGTCAAAAGACTGGGACACCAACATTCAATTCCAGCCACTACGTCCAATCTCTTCTATTTCTTCCTCTTTCCTCTTCATGCATGGCTGCACTTTCCCCAGTTCTTTGTGCCTTCCCCATTGCTGTTTGCTTGCCTGATTTTCTTTCTCTTGTTGCTTAAGAATTATTTCAGTGTTGTTCCTCTGACATGCAGACAGACAGACTATGGGTTTTGTCCTGCAAAAATAAATAATGTAGCAACATCATTTATTCACCAGTAACTGCAGCAGAGCAGTGCTTTTCCAATTTGATAGCATTTAGCACTTTCAGCTTGCAGAACACTTTCAGACTCTTCCCTAGGGAGAAGCTGACAGAACCAGACAAAGTGCAGTTGCTTAATGCTTGCAGGAAGCCACCCTGGTATTGTTACAGCCAAATAAAGCATAAACTCGTTTGGGTCCTTGCTTATCACTTTAAAAATTATATTGGCATTTGACAGCTATGCTGGAGCTGCACAGGCGGCCAGCACTTTGCAGCATGTGTAGAGAGCCAAACCTAGTGTTCTCCCTGTAGGCAAAGCAAGACCAACAGGGTTAGGAATTAATGAGATCTTAGTAACTTTAAATTTCTAACTTAACCTCCTTATCTGAAGGCAGCCAAAGAGAATTATTGTGCTGGAGGTCTTTCCCCATTGCATCTTGTTGCTCCTGCACATAGCAATTCCTTCACATCCTAGTCAAAGCAGAGCCTTTCATGCTGTCAATACAAGTGGCAAGTAGTGTGTGCCATAGCTGACAGCCTGCTCCCTCAGGAGAGTAGCACTACAGATCTAGGCAAGGAGAACATTTAAGATGCTCCCTGGTAAATAGTAAGCAGAATCCATATGGCAGCAGTAGCAACAGCAATGAGCTTCTTCCCTACTTACCTTTTTTACTTGTTTGCTCTGTTGTTTTGTTTTTGACTTTGACTGTTGTCTGTCTTTGCTGCCTTTTTTGTGTGCATTCCTATTCCTTGCCCTCCCACGACTCTCCCCTAAGGCATGCCCACAGTCCAGCAGCCTACATATGCTTTCTTTCTTACTCCTTGCAAGCTTTTTAATCCTGCATGCTTTACTAGTCCTTCCATGCTGTTTTTTGCCTCAAAATTCTGCTTTACTTCTATCACCAGGATTTTTCATGATCCTGTGTCATAGAATTACAGAATGGGTTGGAAGAGACCTTGAAGATCATCGAATTCCAACCCCCTGCCATGGGCAAGGACAGCTTTCACTAGACCAGGTTGCTCAAAGCAACCTGGCCTTGAACACTGCCAGGGATGAGGCAGCCACAACTTCTCTAGACAACCTGTTCCAGTGCCTCACTACCCTCATAGTGAAGAATTTCTTACTAATGTCTAGTCTAAATATACCATCTGACAGGTTAAAGCCATTCCCCCTTGTCCTGTCACTACATGCCCTTGTAGAAAGTCCCTTTCTAGGTTTCTTGTCAGTGCCTTTTGGTATTTAAAGACTGTTGTAAGATCTCCCCAGAGCCTTCTCTCTTCCAGGCTGAACAAGCCCATCTAAAGCCCATCTGGTTTGCGGTCCCAGCCCCTGAAATCTCTTCACTAAACCTGCATAACTGTATGGGCAGGCCCTTGACTACAGGGACAAAAACCATATACCTGTTCTCCAAACAAATCCACTGCAGCAGCAGAACTGTGACAGTGCAACGTCATCTGTGAGCCATTTCCTTTCGGTTTAAGGACACCTGTTACAAGGACGGTTTCCTCTTCCCACTCCTTGCCTCCTCATCCCAACAGTCAGAACTACAGCAATAAAAACTTTTAGATGTGGGCCAAGAGAACAGCCAGGTCAATACAGCACTTTTCTTTGACGAGCCTGTGAAATGCTGTTTGTTCTAAAACTTTTGGTTTTTTCTCCTGGGACTTCCACAGTTGCCCTCTCCCTACTGCTGCAATCTCTCCCCCTTCAGCAGGACACACGAACAGGAATTGGGTGTATTTGCCTACTATATACTTGAAAAAATAACGCGTTGCATTTTGGTTCTGCCCTTTTTTATCATGCCTCTAATCTGTTTATATTTTAGCAAGCTAAACACTGCTTTTCTGTAGCATTTGGCTTTTGGCCAGAAAATCTGCAACGAAGCTTTTTCCTGTTTCCTTGCTTACTTTTTTACTGCTGCCTGTACTCTAAATCAGCATGGCCTACCAGAGCAAGGCATAATTTGGTTTTATTTCTGTGGGCAAGTTGAATCCAGCACACTTTATGGTCTTGGCAGCTAAGATTGCTGCAATTGATTGGATGATTCCACCAGCCATCTCCTTCCTTGTTTAGCAAAACATCATTTAAGTACTTATCTTTTCCTTGTCCTCTCTCCTGTTTATTTTCAGAGTCAGCTTCTCAAGTGTCTGCTACTAATTGACATCACTTTTACCAGCCATTCAGCATCCTCAGCACCTTTTTGAGGCTAAAAATGAAACACAGCAGATACAATTATTTTGGTTGAGCACAGGAAAATGCACACTATTTTCTTACTCCTGACGGTATGATCTCATTGAGGGAATGGGCTTTTTGGTGAATACAGGAATACACAGGAATACTTAATATGTAATTTTTTTTTTCCCCAAGTGTAGTTCATATGATATCAAAGTGGGTAAAGATATTTATGCAGATAAAATTCAGTAATCACACTGCACGAAGCTGAGAGGGAAGTAAAGGCCTCACTTCCCCCCACCAAGTAGTAGGTTACTTTATGGTGGTGAGTATTGTCCAGCGGACCTGGTACAAGATCCATTCATTTCAGTTGCAGTGACAAGCGCAGGCTGAGGCTCACATACATGTGCATGTTTTTAAATCTGCTAGAAATGGCCATGTTTTGTCGTTGCATTTTAAAATCGCTCTGCCAATCCACACGTTCGTGTTTGTTCCAGATCCACCGTCTCGATGGAACTGGTGTCAGCCTGTGCCCCGGCGGTGGGTTTCACACTCCTGCCCTCTGCAGGAGGATTCCTAGGAAGCACTCTAACCAAAAAGGAATTGCCAGTGTGGTACGAATCTCTGCAGAAGCCATCCTGGTGCCCACCTAACTGGGTGTTTGCTCCTGTCTGGGGAGCTATCTACACATCGATGGGGTATGTTTTTCACATTGTATTCAGGCATTTACCTGATCTCAAAGTTGCTTATTGTATAATGCTGTACCAGAGAATTATGATGGTGTTCCTGTGGCTGTATGTTCATAAGAAACTGTGTCAAGCTGCCTGTTTAACAGGTAGAGACATGCTTTGGGAGTTGTGTGTGGGTTTGACAGGACATCTTGTATGCACAAGTATCCACATCAAAAGCAGGAGTTTGAAAAGCTGCCATTAACTTGCTTTCCTCATTCATCCTGAGGGGAATATCTGCCAAGCTGTCAGTGATGGAGTAAGGCAGCACTGGGAGTTCTTCTATGCATGTCCTTCAGGAGTTTCAGGAAAACTATACTAAAAAAAGGGGGGGAGGGAGAGAAGTAGGATAGAACTGTTTTAACAGAGCTCAATTAAAAGAAACCAAAATCAAAACATATGTGTTAAACTCTAAATGTTTGAAACATCTACTGACTCCTTATTTAACAGCAGAGCAATTTCTGTCAAATGAACAAGGAATGACACGGCTAAATACCATCCTCAAAGGGACCTTAAAAGTTTAATAATATTGTATTTTGGCAGCTATTACTTTTAATAAGATGTGGTAAAAATATTTATAGAGGTAGGATGTCTCAGAAGACTGGGCAGTTTTGATACTCCTCACAGACTGTTTTAGAAGCTGTCCACCCAACATTGCATGCTTTTATGTTAACTCTGGTGAGCTGTGCCACAGAGGAGAGGGTGCACTCTGCTCCTAGAGCCTCAGCAGAGGTCAGTGCAGCCCCCAAGAACAAAGGGATGCTTTGTCTTTCTTCTGCAGTTGGTCATTAAGAACCAGCTACACAGCAAGATTAATCATGCTTCTTCCTAGCTATGAAATACACCTTGTTGCTAATGCAATAGTAATAGTTTTTAGGTTGTAATATGCCTTTTACGGCTTAATCCCTCCCATCTCCCATTAATTTCATCCATCACAACAATACATTTTAAGTGTTGTGTATATAGCACTGGCTTAACTATACAAAGCTCCAGAGCTTTTCCTAGTGAGCATTGCATAAGTCATCCTGCAGGTTATCTTAAATGCCACACTACTTGTTGCAAAATACAGCAATGATGCAGTGTCTGAAACTGTATCTGAATGCTAAATTGGCTCTCACACATTTGCTCATTTGGTTTCATTTGTTTTCCAGAAAAGCTTTGTTATTTTTATAGCCTCATGTACTGTCCCTCCTTTCCCATCAGTATGCTCTTTGCTTTCTCCCTTTGCAGTGTGTCCTTTTAAAAAGTGCTGTTCTACTCTTATATATTCCAAGAGTTATTAGCATTTGAATCAGATCATTATTGTCCTGAAAGTTAAAGAATGCCTTGATCAAAAAGGGACAAGAGCTGAGTGGCTTTCCTGTGAAGCCATTCCTTCAAGTTGTGAGAGTTTATCACTTACTTTGATACTGTCAGAATCAGCATATTCTGAGGTGGATGGTCCTGATTAGGTACCTCAGTGAAAAGATCATACTTACTACCACACCTTCTGTAATGCATCATGTTCATGCATTCCTTGACTGATCAAGACATCTGGTTCCTTTAGAATCTCTTGAATACATTAAAAGCAAGAAGTAACTAAAAGCAGGATTTAATAAGCTTACATGCCTTCCTCGACATTTAACTTTAGATTTGTACATTGTGATATTGGTCTGAATTTAAAGTTAGATTATGAACAACTCTAAGCCCACAGTGTGGCTCTGTAAATCACTTAGGAACAGATTCGGGTCTTGATGCCTTTTACCTTACCCTGACCCCACTTTCCTTTTTTTAACACTCTCAATCAAACTGCTGGGATTTCAGAGCAGTTTGAAAACGAGTTCAGCCCCTATGAAAATAATGGCCAGGAAGCAAGCTTGTGTCACTAACTGGGTTAAACAGGAAAATTAATCCTTCTTGTATGACCTACAAATGAAGACAATTACTCCTATGGATGTTTGTCTGCTTCTAAAAACTGTAATGCTTAAAGTTGGTCTCCATCTTCGCTCGGCTGCCAGCAGAGGTACACAGAAGCCCCCTGCTGTCCAGCCTTGTGTACAGCCCAGTTCACATCCAGCCGGGATAGAATCTGTCTATACTTACTGAGACAGGGGTGTAATTCCAGATGCTGGCATTTTATCCAGGGCATTCTACTGTGGTCTCCTGGAATGGCTATGTAGTCATCTGGATTGAAATCCAGCTGATGTCTAAAGGGAAAAATCAAACAAGAGTGAAGGAGTTGTAGGTGATGAATACTCTTTCTGATCAGGTGCCTTCAGTGCAAATAACAAACCTTACATTAGTACATCTCCCAGATCCTGAGAATTCCTGTCTTTAGCAACATGCATTCTGGGATCCTCCAGCAAACCAGTCTTCTGTAGCATTAAGAAGATCTGTTCAAAATCTTCGGAATGTTTTTGGAAGATCTTTCAGTAGCCAGGATCCCGCAGACAGGAAGGGTGCTGGGTGCTCCTCCTGGTTGATTCTTTCCACAGAACTCCTAAAAATCTTTGTTCTCCTCATCTTCATTTCCCTTCCTTCTGAAAAGTGGCTATAGAGTGCCTCCTGCTCTAACACCATACATCCCCACCCTCACCAGTGCTTTGGGATGCCACTCAGTTCCTACTTCTCTTGTATGCATTTCATCCACTTAAACAACGGGTTGTGGGGTTTTTTTTTTCAATTTATTTTTAAAGCACCATCTCCTAGTACCAAAATTAACAGTTTCCTGACTATTTAGAGACTTAACCTTTTAGCCTTGCGTCTTGGACTTGCTTCCATTTCAGCGTGGCGTTCTCTTTTAAGACTGAAACACAGGAGGTCATCTGCTGCTCTGCACCTAGAAACGAGTACTCTGGCAGGATAGGGCATTAATCTCTCCCTACTGCTGTCCACACCAGGTGATCAACCCTGTGCCTGGATGTCTACTTTTTCAAATCAACCTAGACCATAGCACTAAAGTTGCTTCATTTGATCAAGAACGTGCGGTTGCTTTCTAACCGGTGTGCTGAGTTATAGCTTCCATTTGCTTTCTCCAGATATGGCTCCTACCTGGTGTGGAAGGAAGTAGGGGGCTTCAACAAGAAGTCGGTGATTCCTCTGGGTCTGTATGCAGGGCAGCTGGCATTAAACTGGTCATGGACTCCAATATTTTTTAGAGCTCACAAAATGGGATGGGTAAGTGGAAAAGTAAGTTTCTTATTCATAGACTTCTACAGTCATTGGCAAGGTGCTGAGTCAAAAGTTTAATGTTATAATTATTGCTCCCTGAAAATAAGCCTTCATTCACACCACATCTCTTCAGGCTGCATCTGTCACATGAAAAGACTGGACACGTTTACTTAGCTAAGTGACTTGTGCAAAGCTACGCTGGGTTTGTAGTGAATGTAACAAAAAGAAGGTATGAGTGAGTGGGATTTTATTCTCCCTCTCTTGCTCCCAGCAGCAACACCTTTTGTTGTGACTGTTGCATTGTTTTATGAGTCAAATTGACTTATAATTCAGCAGAAATCTCTCTTTTTTGTTGCTGGCTGTTTTCTGAGAAGGAATTAACAAGTGCAAGAGTGAAAGGCACACAAGTCAAGAAAATGCATCAAGTAAACCCAACGCTGACCACCTTCCTGTGTTTCAGGGGTTGGTGACTCTCCTGCTTACGACTGGTACGGCGACAGCTACAACTGTTTCCTGGTATAAAGTCAACAAAACAGCAGCTTATTTGATGATTCCTTATTTAGCTTGGCTAACCCTGGCTTCTGCACTCAACTATCGTGTCTGGAAGGACAATCGTGACAAGAAGCAATCCAAATAAACAGTTCTCAGCCAAAAAGATACTCTTTTCCCTCAAAAAAATTTTCTAAATAAAGTTATAGCCTTATTTTATTTTTAGCTGAATTACTTCTACTGTTACAAGCTGTCAAAGCAGCACTCATTTAAAGCAAATATGCCTTTACTAGGCAAGTCACAAAGGGCTGTATCCCTGACTGGGTTTTCAATCAGCACTACTTGTTAGTTTGCTATAAAAGCACTAGTTTTCTCTATTACAGCATGATAGCTTATATGACAACAGCATTCTGTTACAAGAAATAATCATGAACTCCAACTTTGTGATGTCCAGAGGAAGAAATCCAGCCATATATTAACACAGCTTCCAGAAAGCTGCTCCTAACAGCGACAGACACTACTGTGGTCTGAATCAACAGTGACAGGCATGATTGTGGCCTGAATCTTTCATGTTTACCACTAGACACGGTGCTTTAGTGTTGTGATGTGTCCCATGACAGCTGCCAGATTTCTCTTCTGGTCACTGTAATCTGGAAATGTTTAAGATGAGATCTTTTTCACAATTTGTGCCTTCTCACTTTGAAGCACTGTACAATTTAGTGTTGGCTGAATGCATAAAAGTACATGTAAGCTTACTGACCTTACTTCTGTTTTATTATTTCTAAATGGTTTTGAGCAGAAAAACAGCTTAAAGCAACAAGATGCTCTAGCCTTAAAGACAGTCCCTTCATCAGTCCTCACCCCTGTGACGGGCAAGACAAAACAGGAAATTCAGAGCACCAGGGCAGAAACTGAGAGAAGCCAAATATTCAGCAGACCCCTGCACACATCTCTGGCCCAACAGCATGAACGTACTCCACCTGGACCCTCAGAGGGATGCCAGTTTACTACTAGCCCCTAACAGGGGAGCTAGCAGCTGTGCTACTGGTGCATCTGCTGCCCAGCAGGGCAGTACTAGCACCATGGCTATTCATGTCTCCTACCAGCACCTTCTTGCTTCAGCTGCTTAGAAACAGAAACCAGGGTTTCTCCTCTTCAAGGTTATGGCAGCAGACAGCAAGATCTGGGACGCTTAGTTCAAGCAGTTGCTTCTTATAAGATAAGAAGATCTCTTCTGTCCAGGCGCACAACAGACTATTTTTGCCCACAGCTTCTGGTCCCATTACACAAATCTCACTACTTCCTAGACATCATTCTTCTCATTTGCTAAGTGTGACATCACTTTCCCTTTGTGATGAGGGAAATCTCCCCCCTTAGATCCCCAGGCACTTCATGTTTTCAGGTACTTTGTAGGCAGAAAGTGCCATCTACTCTCCCACAAGAGCAAATACATTCCATGAGCAGCACTGCATGCATCCTATGTCCATTCTCCAGCACCCAATACTATCTATCAGAAGTAGTCGCAACATCTGTGTTAAGCATTTCATGTTTTCTTTAGTCACGTTTAAGTAAGGAGTCCAAAAAAGTTCTGACTCACGAGCTGGAGACCGACAGCGCTGTCAGCACCTCTCCTGGCTGAGGAATCCCCTCTCCCTTTGCCCACCTGCACAGGCTGAATGTTCCTAAAACAAAGATGGCTTATTTCTCCAGCCTGTGTTCCAGTCAGTGGGAAAAAGTAGTTTCTTTAGCCCAGCCTGAAATAGCCTAAAATACCCCTCTCCCTTTGTGATCATGAGGGATAATGTTGCATTTTTGCAAGGCTTGAATCAACGTTCAGAACATTTGTACAATTCTATAACTGTACTTTGCTCTCAAACAGATACAATTGCTGCAAACTAACTTAAAAATATTACCCATGTAACACACACTTCATGACGGACAGAGTATTTTTTGCAACTTGTACATACACACAAAGCAAGATAAATACAGCCTAAACTGCTAAATTTCAGCCACTTAATCCTGATTTGAGGAGAGAGATTAGGAATGATTCATTTCAAACTGACACCCCAGTCCCAAATACCTCTATCTTAAGCCCTAAACCTTGAAGTCCAAAGACTGCTGGGGGTCCTAGCAGAGTTTTCCAGATCACTTTCATTCCTTCAGACCTCTTCTGCATTCCTGTGCTGCTCTAGACGTGGCATCCTTCTCATTTCCTGTCTCATTCCTTCCCAAAACCCTAGTTTCTTTAAGGGGCAGGCTAAGGATGACAGCCAGCGGCACAAGGCTGTCACAACAGTATGCTGTGCCCTTTTTAAATAAGAAAAATGTGAAGAGTCATCAAATCTTTAATTTCCTTACCCTAGGAGTTCATTGCACTGAAAAACTATTTTTCCATCATAATATTTTAGATCTTTGTATATGAGGGATAAATAAGAGACATGCAAACTCCAACATGATCCAGTAAATTATAGTTTTACTGTCAACACAGGGAACTTGCGCAACGTCTCCCAGCAAGCAAGCAATCAGGCTACTGAAAACCAAGGTAAATTGCTCCAGTTACTGTGCTATTTTGAGGTCCCCCATATTCAACAAACAAGTCACACAAACTGATGATTTAAAGAATTAAGCAAGACAAAGAAAATGCAGACAAATGATTATCAATACAGTGTGTATGGTATATGCATATTCTTCTGATACAAATTTTTTCCTTGGTTACCAGTATAGGAAAATAGTTGCCTCAGCAGCTCACAGAACTGAAATATAAATCTTGCTGTTAAGCTTATCTGGGAAAGAAATTAATAGAGTGAAGCCTCCTGTGGCTAGACAATGCATGTCACATGGCAGTTGTCTGTTTTATCCAGAAACAGGGTGCTGAAGACATCATTAAAAAAAGTAGGGTGGTATTTGCAGGCTCTGTCACAGTCAGGATTAAAGTTCACCTCCAGGATCTGAGGCTGCATAATTCTTTTCCCTGTGAAGGGGAACACAAACATTGCCTCTCATTACAAGCTCTACAGAATCACTACTGTCTTTAAGCCAGAGATTATATGAAGTGACTGGGAAAAGCCATTTTTTATGACTCAAGTTGGCAAGCTGGAAGGGCGGGTTTAGTTCAGTGGGTTTGGTTTGGGTTTTTCTGGAGGGATGAAGGGCTGTGCTGCCACCATTATCCAGAGGAAAAATCATCCAACAGATTCTGCATTCACTGTGCTAATCCAATGCCTCACTTAGAATGAGAATTTGAAGCAATTTAATAGGATCTCTCTGATGCAGCTATCTTGCTTGACAGCCTCAAACATCTTCCAGAAAACTGCTTCTCCTTTCATGTTTCAGTACAAAGCTTCCTTTCTTAAAGCTCTTAGATATCTGCCTTTCTAGTTCTAGCAGTCTTATTCTTTTACACTCCAGCCACTCCCACCTGCCACTTGAACTCATTCCTAAAGTAAACCAAGTTAAGTTTCCCTCTTAAAACTTCATCAGTACCGTTCAGATTCAACTGCATTCTGTGCAAAGAGAAACAAAGGATCTGATTTCCTGTCTGGTGTTGCGACTGTAAGTGAGGGTACAAGTTTCTGATGCACAGGTAACCATACTCTGCTCTGCACAAAAACAACCAACCTATTTGTCCACAGGCTGCCTACAGCCATGACTTTGGCACCCACACCCCCATCTTCAGAAGGCCAGGGACCCATGCAGCTCACGTTCAGCCACAGATGTAATGCGAGTTTGGTCCTTTTACTACAGCAG
This sequence comes from Loriculus beryllinus, assembly GCA_039877255.1. Lineage (NCBI taxonomy): Eukaryota > Metazoa > Chordata > Aves > Psittaciformes > Psittacidae > Loriculus > Loriculus beryllinus. Next base: position 27,030 of record JBCJKH010030573.1, on the reverse strand, counting down.
CTTTCCTTGAGCTAATTAGAGTTGCTTTGCCTCTGCCATTAAAGACAGCTCTGGGACAGGTAAAAGGCATTCAATGTGGATGTGGCAGATCCAGATTCAAAGTCTTGCTCCACCTGAATGCCAAAGGCTCCATTTTACGTTCCCTGTTTCCCTCCATGAAAGTGATTAGTTGTCTATCATATAATTCAGATTCAGCCACTCCAGCAGTAGGCTAGGGGCAGTCACCCAGCATGTATCACCTAGTAACTCCTCCAGCAAAACTGAGCACAAGCAATGACTTTCTCCTGTGTCCCAGCGATCAGTTTCACAAGAAAAGGGTACAGTTAGTTCTGTTTAATACCCCCCGGCAGTCCTTTTCGTGTTGGTGCCTCTGCTGCTTTTCTACCTACAAGAGACACATGTTTGGGTTGGGCATGCTGTAAGAACATTTTTGAGCCTCCTGGTAAAATAACAAAGAATTTGCCCTGTTTGGCAAGTTTTGCTACCAGTCCTCCACAACTGGCTGAAGGAGAGACTCTGGGTAGTCAGCTATGCTGTGGCACTGACATGAAGGAGCTTCATGCACATGTTCTTGCAGAGACTTGGCAACAACTAAGTGATGGTCCTGAAGACATCAATAGCACTGCCATTGTGAATGTGGTCCCTTCCTTGCTTTAATAAGTAACAATACGTTGAAGACACTGGGCCAAGTCTGGAAGTCACATTCAGTAGGCTGTTTCTTTAAGATTTTCACAGAGAGGCAGGTATTTCAGATGTTCTGTCACCATAAATGGGAAATAACACTTGCTGCTGGTAAAGTGACAAGACTGTTGTACAGTTATTGGGGTTTGTGTGTGTTGGTTTGTGGCTTTTTGTTTGCTTTGTTTTTAAAAGCAGGGAACAGCAGTAGCAGGGGCAGAAGGGAAGCAAAAATTCAGCCAAGCAGTTAACAGCTCCCCCACCATTCCTGTTAACCAGCAAGGCAGATGCTAATAACCCCACAGATCTGCAACTCCAGCTGTGTTTTAATGTCAGTGTGAGGCACAGAGCACACAGCTCACACTGCTTGAGAAACAGTAAGAGTTTAGACAGAAGAAATAAATTTCCGAAACAGCCCACAAATACAAAGAATTCAAAGCAATGAGCTTCTCACCATCTCTGCTGGTGTCCCATTTCAGCATTAAGTCAACAGCATATATTGCTCTTGATGACGGATAATCACAGATGCCAAGAGGTGCAGGTTTAGCTGAAGCAACTTGGAACAATTCAGCAAATGCCTTACAAATATTTGCCTAACAATAGAAAAAGGTCTCTGAATGAGAAGTGAGGTTCCATAAAAGCAAAAAACATATTTTCAATTGCTTCATTCATACAGCTTTTTAAAGAGCTTGTATAAATTACAGCAGTCAACAGCTGAAAATATGAACACTCTTAGTGTCAAAACGTGCATTTAGACCTAAAGACAACACAGTGGAAGTGCCAAGCAACCAGCAACATCCAGGGACTTTTCTGGAGAGCGAATCAGTACTATGGAAACCCTGAAAATAGGGCATTTCATATTAGAATTAAGCCCCTTCTCAGAAGTCCCTTCTCCCTGCCTATCAAGTTGTATTCTAGCTCTGTTTTCTGCAATGAAAAACCTTCTAGCCATTTATATCACTCCAGAAAGGGTGGTGGGGACATGGAGGTCTTAAGAACATACTACACTGGTATCTTGAGAAACAGTCAGATATCCAACATGAAAGTGAAATAAACCAGGAAAAACATACAGGTGTGAATTTTCGCACTGAGTTTATACTGCAGTGAACCATTCCTTCTGCAAACGAGAAGATTGTGTAATATCTCCTATTCTGTACACAGTACTCCTCTGAGGAACCTACAGTACGTATTTTGACATCTCTCTTCTCACGCCTTGTAGTATCTTCTTCCAAACTATTTTAAGGCTAATGCTGCAAAACCTGTAATTCTCCGAGTATTGTTGATTGAATATGAGGTTCTGGTTAAAACTGATGTCAATTAATTTATGGAAATCAATCCACAGCTGGGCAACTTATTCACTTTTGAAAGCAGAGGCACATAAATGCTCAGCTACCATTCATTCTGCATCTTCTAGCTCCTGATAAATATGGAGGAATGCAACAGTTCAGTTTTGTGCGTGTTTCTGAATCATTTCTTTACACTCAACTTTTTCTTTCAAGCATGAATTACAAGAAAAAACTAATCAACAACAAGGTCCTCGTCCACCTTCTTGCACGTTTTATGGAACTACAGTATTTGGAGCTGCTTCTTTGCAGATAAAAGATGCCCTTGTATTAGGGAACCAGCTGTTCTATTGTGAGAAGTATGAACGCGGTGACCAGGGACAGGGCTCTGGCCAGCTTGCTAACACAGAGCAGCTGGGCAGCAGCTGGAAATTCTGCACTGCAGTCTTAAAGGCAAGACTTAATTTAGCAAACAGGAGTTCCAACTTACTAGCTCAGAGATACTATGTTGTGAGTGAGCTCCAGTGCACTGCACAGCAAACTAAGCTGGAAGTGTACAGGTAGATCTTTAGACTGACAGCTCTGCTTAGAACAGAGAAACCAAAACCTGTGATGGCATTCCACTGAGATTACTATCTATTGTAATTTCCTATTTACTCCTGTTTCCTGCTTGTTCTGATACCTCCTTGTCTTGTGAAGCCATTTGAAACAAAGGAAGCAAAAGGCTGATTGCCTCAGGGGTTCAACTTTTCAGAATCAGAGTTAACATTCTGTCTAAGAGTAGTGAAAACTTTGAAACCAACTTTTCCACAGTTATGTGAGCAACACCTGTAGTGATTCACACACTTCATATTCTGCACCTCCCTGCCTTTTTTGCCAAAGATAATAAACCTTCACAACCATAGGCTTAGACTACAGGCAACCTTCTGCAAAAAAAGATGGAACTTGCACAAAGAAAGATCCTTTCTTTCCAGTTTGTATAAATTTGCAGCACAAAAGCCCCAGGCTCCTGGGGGTAGTAAGGACTGGCTTCATTATCAACTCAAATATAAAGAATTTTTATAGTGTTAACAATGAAATAAAGCCCTCAAATACTAACAACAAAATTTCTGAGGGGGAATTGCACTAGGTTAAAAAATGCTTCTGAAGTAAAGGTTAATATTTGATGTCCTTTGTGGAACTGATAGACATGAAGAGGAAAAAAACAACCAACCATGAAACCCAACACTTTTTTGTAAAGCTAATCTGGTGAGTAAAATAGGATTCATAAACATTTACACAAGAAAGATGAATTGCTGACTTACTTGTACTGTTGCCCAAGGATATTCAGGATATTGTTTTTCAAACAGAGGAATAAATTCTTCACAGTGTACCTAAAACAGTTTAGCAACATCAAAGACTGTTTTGGTTGGGAATATTTGAGCAATCAGATGACAAGAGAATGGAACACTGAATACATTTTTCCACTCATGCAAACCCAGCTACAGAACTATAGAATTAGACAGTTCCTGAATACCTTCTTTGCTACAGTATTTCTTCTCATAAAGATCACTTGACAGCTATTACCAGCCATTTCAATGATTCTTTTACTGGCCTATCAATGTGAGTTACATTCAGGATGTTGGTTTGTATTACTGCATATAATCACAGATGACTGGGGCAAAGTAGGGAAAAGTCAAGGGAAGTATTTGCTTTGGGTACTTCCACCACCTTGACTGCTTGTTTAAATGAATGTCAAATAGGCTATTTGGCCATAGTCACAAAAGAGGCACTAGAAGATTTTCTGACAGAATGAGGAGTGTTCTGGACTGTTTACTTACCTGTTTTAATGTTACACCGGGAGCATAATTCATGACTGTGAAATGCTTCTCATAGTCATCCAAGTCATCAAGTGAAAATGCCCTGGCGAATAAAACAATTCCTTAGTTTCTGAGCTATCAGATTTCATTCTAAGCCCCTCCACCCTAATGGGGGGGATGCAATTACCGATTTGAAAAGCGCAGCCAGAACACGTCATAGATGTACAGCTTGAGTGGTTTGATGGACCGCAGCAACACAACATAACGGATGTCAAATTTAACCATCCCCACATCTTCACGGTGAAACAAGACTGGGTTCTCAATATATTTGCACACTACCTACAACAACGGAAAAACACTCACAGTAAATATAATTCAACTGAAATGAAAGCCAAGAGTCACTAGATCTTGATTAAAGGTATCCTTGTATGCATTTCAGTTTCTCTTTAGGCATGTGCGTGAATACACAATGTTGTTATCCTAATAGACACCTTTTATCAAACTCATTGACACTGGGGTGGGGAAGTGGAGGCCAGATATACTCATTTTTTAAAAAAAAAATCAGCATTAATTTTATTTATGATTTTGGTAACCTTGTTTTGCACTAGAAAGGCGACGCCATTCTTTGTGCATTCCAGAAAATACATGCAGTCCACACACCAACAGAAATAAAGCTGAAGTGACACTATGAGGTATGACCACTCCTTGTAAAAACCTCCATGATTCATCTATTGCTGGCAAAGACAGTGCTTTGTGCCAGTGTGCAGAGCTGTGGATCAGCAGTAACGATCAACCAGGGGACAGAAGCAATGAAGTTCCACAATTTACGACCAACATTAACTATAGCTAATGCATGTTCACCTGCCAGTCTGAGGATTAGTGTTAAAGCTGCATCACACTGGAGTATTCATTACCATCAGGGCAAGCTTTATTTTTCTAAATAAGAAAACACCAGGCTCCTTGAGTTCATCACTGCAACCAATGGAGCTGACCAATTTGAATCAATCAGTTCTGAACTGATTGAAACTGCTTATGGCCAGCATATGAATTTTGAAGAAAATAAATTCCCTTCTTTGCATTTTCAGACCTCCTTTACGAAGCAGGTTTTTCAAATCTCCCATTTAAACCACATTCAAACCCATGCTCTCTAACCTTTGGGCTGCTTTCTCTGTGCCTGATGATATTGTTAAGGCTGTTGGTGATGTGGGTATCCAGGCTTCTGGCCAAGTTCCATGGTTTGCATATCCAGTGATTATCTTCTCCTCTGAGACAGAAAGAAAAGCCAACACCTGTAAGTATCCACCTCATTCATCTGTCTGAACGTCCACTTGAACTGATCTGTGTACTGTCCTGAAAAAATAGCGTGGGTTACAGTGCAAGAACTAAGGACTTTTTAAGTGACAGCTGGGAGCAGTAGGCCTTAGGCATAAAGAGGAGAAAAGGCAATGGTAGCCTGCACTGATTTTTTCAGTTAGGTCCTTGCATGCTCCTTCAAAAGGGGAAAACAACCCAACAACAGCATCATCATGAACATGCTCAGGTCATGGTGCCAGGCGTCTGAGAACATTCTGACAGCGTACCATCCACTTTTCCGAGTTGATTCCCCAATGATGCCTTCAAATCATTCATACTAAGTAACACCATAACTCATCTCTTTGGGAAGAAATCACACAGGATCTCAACAGTTCACATTGCAAGAAAACAAAAGCACACCACCATCTTCTCACTTTCCAGTACCTAGTCACCTCAAGAGGCAAAATTCTTCGAAATGTCCTTGAGGAAAACCAGAACATGCTGGTCTTTCAATGTGTCTTTCTGAGTAAGGGTAGGGTGAAACCCGATGCCTTCTCTTCATCATCTACTAAAGCATCTGGAGAAACTTCCTGAGCTGAATGATAAACTTATGAAGTGAGCTGAAGTTAGTAATGTTAAAAGTTTATTTGAAAATTCCTATCCCCTTCTTCCCATTCTCTACATGCCACCGCATCCACTGTCAATTCTTGATATTAAAAAGGAATCAGACCACCACACACAAAGGATACATGGAAAGAATGCTCTCTGCTGGTAATGCCAGTCAATAACAGAATACATAGAGCAAAGAACGGCCAAATGAGACTCCTGACAGGTGGCACCATAAGAAAGTATCACCAAAGCAGCAACCTTTCAACCAGAATACTCCATGCCAGGCATAAGAGGTTATTCCACTAGCAGTACCCTATTGCTCTCTTTCTCTTTTACCAAAAGAAAAATCTCAGTTTCCATCCACTCGAAGGCAGCTGCAGCAGCAGAAAGAACATGGATTTAAACCCTAAAGCTCCACAACCGCTTTAGGCTAATTCAACTAAAACTCAATTTTACTTTCACAACCTTACAGAACTCAAGTACTTTAAATATTTTTATTCCAGCTTAAATGCAAGAACAACTGCTGCTCGTCCCCTGGGAAAAAAAAGATCACCAACATATGTTGCAAACATGTTCTGATCCTTTGTCTATCTGTTAAATACAAGAGGTAAGATCTTGACCAGACAAAAAGCAATAGCCTTCTGTATTCAAATCACAGTGAAGTTTCTCTGTTTTAAAATGCATTGCTTAACTACGTTTACATTAAAGAAGGTACCTAAAAAGCTCACATATTCCAGGTAAAATTCTCCTGAACATAAGTGCAACCAGAGCAAACTCATGGTGGTGTAACTGCTGTCAAGCACCAAATGCAGGTTACTGGTGTTTTGGGAAAAGTGGGATCAAGAAAACACAAAACAAGGAAGCGGAGCCACCTTCTGTCACGTTGCTGGAAGTAGCTGATGAACTGAGGCAATTCTGTTTGGAGGTTAAAGGTACGAGGCAACCATCTTGGTCCATCTGTTCCTCCAGCTCGTCTAGAAATCGATGCCAGGCAGTCCTTGACAGTCAGGAGGTTCTCGCATGGGAACTGATTCAACATTACTTCAGGCCTTTCCTCACTTAGCTTCCTACAAAACAGAGAAGTTGTTGGGTGAAGGGGAAGGTTGGAGAGGCCTTTGGGAACACAGTTTTTATAGCAAAAAAAAGGATTTGTATGATCAGGGGAACAATTGCAACCTATAATCTTTGAAGTGTGAGAAGTTGTAGAGGATGTCTGCTTCTCCCTCATTGTCTGTGAACACAAACCGGGGATGTGTCAGGTTGTGGAGGACTTGCTGAATGTCTGTGAAAACCCTGGAAGAAGAAAAAGGCATATGAAGAAAAACATCAGTTTGGTTTCTGAAACTGATCAACTCGTGCCTGAACAGAAAAAAGTTTTAAGCTTGGCTTTCTACAGGAATTATGCTTTACCAATACAGGACTTTAAACTGAAGTGGGACAGACTAAAAAAAAATTTTATTTAAACGTAGAAATCTCAAACACAGTTTAGCTCCAAAACTTCACAAAAATAGCAATTCAGAAGACAATGATTCCCTGACGGAGAAGCATTAACATGAATTCTATACAAAAGGTCCCCAAATGAGAGACAATCCCTCCTAAATGCCTTTGTTGCTGGAAGAGCTCTAAAAATCAACTTGATGGCATCCAGAAGAAGGAAGTTAATAGAAATCTTATCAGTTTAACTCAGTAGCTTCAGAAGACTACTTTCATCTGTTTAGAGCTTCACACACAGCCATTTCTAAACAATCAAAACATATGTAAGTCTGTACATTACATATGTGCAGGAAGTAAACACAACTTTGAGGTTTGATAGATTCTCTCCCAGCCCCATTAAAAAAATCCACACCACATCTACATTCAAACTACCAGAGACCTTGAATGCACTTAAAGTTCAAAAAAAGGTTTTTACTGAAATTAGTGGATGTAACTCAGTAGGGAATCTTTGGGAGTCAAACCAGTACGGCTTTCTTCCCCTCCAGCTGCAGCTACTGCAAATACCTTTGAAACCTTTGGTTCATCAATGGATCAATTGGTTCTCACAATTTTTCCAAGTAGGTTAACGATGAGGCTGAACTATAACCTAGGGGTGTTACAAAGGATTAATCCATGCTTAAGGCCAGATGAAAACATAACCCATGTGGCAAATTCCTTTACTTCAGTAAAAAGAAGAGGCAACAGTATGAAAAATACTGCTCTAACAAAGGCCTGAGGACAAGGCATTTGGCCTTACACAGCATGGAAGGACACCTGAAGAGCCTGACAGTGTTTGGTAACTCCAATAAATCTTATCCCGCATCATTCCCTAGACATCATTTGATGATTCTATGATTCTACTTTCTCAGCTGCAGAGCTGAGAATTCTTTACACAAATCAAGGATTCAGTGGGAGGTAGGTCACCTCCTCTCGCACATCCAAAAATCCATGTCTCCCTATTGCTAATTCACTTCAGTGGTCTGCATAAGCCCTACGCCACACAGGTAGTGACCTGCATTCATACACTCCAAACAGCAGGCTTAAAGAGAGGTTCTGGTACTCTTTTTCTCCCAGGTACATATTAAAACTAGTACTCCTCTGTAAAAAGTCTTCCACTAAACACTGAGCTGCCTTTACAGATACACAGAAGATACTGGTATCTTCTGTAGCATACAGCTATCAACAACTACCAGAAAGACTTTCCCAGCCCCAGTAGCTTACAGCTATACATGCTATTTTAGAGGTGCTACTCGTATTAACAATAAATCACCTGCTTTCTTAATCCTGAAGTCTTGCTTCTGAATTAGGTGACCTCATGTGCCAGAGCAATCTGGATTATGTATCTTAAGACTTCCTTATAGAAAGCAAAAATGCAGCACAAAAGCAGCAGAGGAGCTCAATCTATCTTCACTAAGTGCAGGAAGACCACTGAAATAAACGGATGGAGGTCAAGATAAGAGGGAAAATAAGGCCAGCCCACTCGTTCCAAGTTTTTTAGTTACTTCATCCATTCTATAACCAATCCTCTTACCATAAGTGTCTTGGGATAGCAAAGGCTTTTGAAGGCAGATGATATAGTTTTGAGAATGAAAATTTCACAAAAACACTATATAAGCATTGACTTTGGTGGTCAGATTCCCACAGGTACTTCAGTATACCCAGTATTAATGCATACATTTGAAAAAGTCACAACCTCTGCCCTAAAGAACATGGACTACAAGGCCAGACCTGACAACTACTGGATAATTCCTTTGTTATCTAAGGAGCATGTAAGATCTTCCATGGCATTTCTCTTGGTTTTACTTAAAACTGGTGACACACATTCCAACATCTACACATCTGTACATAAAAATACAGGCAGGTAAGAAATACACCAAGTCCCATTCAGAGTTTGACAAATGACAGAACCTCTACGCTGCAATACTGTCGTATTTTGGACCTTTCATTCTAGCACTGATGACACACTTGAATGAATGAATGAAGCCAGCTAACCATACTTCCTGAACGATTTGCTGCCCCAGTCATACTAAAATCTTGGGTAGGAATACTATAAAGTCTGGGATTAAAGAAGGTATTATTCAGTGGAATTGTGCAAATAAGATAAAACATTCTAGATTTTACTCAATTTACCCAAAGTATTTAAAGCTAAGAAGCAGTTATGAGAATCAACTCCCAAAGCACAGAGCTGACAAGACCAATCAAAACAGAGTTGTCATCTCAAAACCAGCAATTTTGGGCATCTTTAAAAAAAAATGACTGATGTAGCCAAAGAGAAACATGAAAAAGAAGATCAATAGATGATCAAGCCCAGCACAAACTGAAAGGACTTTCCATATGAACTTTGTCTTTGAAACATTTAGTTCTTTTATCCACCTTTTTCTCAAGCCAGCAATGAGCACAGCTGGACAGAACAATCTCCCTAAGGCAGGAGAGCTACAAGACCTACTTGAACCTGTAATTTTGCTATATCAAACTACATGTACTTGCTCCTCTGCTTTTCAGGATTCAGGTTAAACATTTATTTCATCTTCCCATTCTCTGTTTTAGCTCTATTTTGAAACAAGATGACTAAGAATTTGTCCCCAGTTCTGAACTTTGCAACCTCATGCATTTAATTTCTTAGAAATCCCTAAACCAGTGGTAATGCACAAGGTAGAGCATGCACATTAATAGGCTACCCACATCTGTCCAGCTTCACACATTCTTATCTGCACAACCATGGTGGCAGCCTTAAAAACTTTAAAGCTTTTCCAGAGGCCTCTCTGCCTCTGGAAGACTGTAGCTCCCACTAGGTCATCTGGACTCTGAGATGCTACCCTGCTCCTAGAGAAACTTTAGTAGATGAAATTCAGAACACAATAAGATGGACCTTCCAGCCTCCTGCAGAGGTCAAGCTCTCTCCCTTTCTCCTCTCCAGACAGGAACTGGACAAAGAAGAGAGGAAACCCCCTAGGGGTACAGGGACAGGGGTGTTGATAACATTCAGAGCAGCAAATATTTGGTATGTGTTTCCTTCCCTCCCTGAAGTGAATGCAATTCACCTGAAATATGCAATGCAAAATAAAAATGTAGCAGTGAAAAATAAGTCTACATTTCCCAACATCCTCACTGTTTCTTTCCACCTCTATCAGAATGCATCTACCTTTGACTCCCTTATCTGAAACAGAGGCAAGTACACCGGATGAAAAAATAGCTTTTGCTCATCTTCAGTCTGTAAACAGAGATTTCAACTACATAATGAAACCTAGACTATCAGTGAGCAAGTCAACAAATGCCTCCTAACTCAGTGACTTTGATTTTCAGTAGTTCTTCTCAAGTCAATTTAATCTAGTGAATAACGAGTTCCCTCAAGAAAAGAGGTTGGGGTGTGAGAATACATTCCAAATAAATTTTAGCCTAATGCCACCCCTTAAGTAAATCGCTGCATGCAAGAATTTGGATCCCAGTGTCAGACTACAAACACCCTGGAGTGCAACTCAGCATATTCTATGTCACAGTATGTTTTTCTGGAACAAACTAGTAATAAGGCAGTCTAGCCATGCAGCGCCACTGCTTTCCGTCACTAAAATCTCTTATCTTTGCAATGCTCTTCTAGATTTCTCCTGAAATAGTTTCACAGTATATACTCCATTTTTATAGTTAGGCACATATCCAACTTAAAACATCCCAGGTTTTGACAAGATTCCTGTTTGGCAATCTCATCTGAAGAAAGTGAATAGTCCGTTATAGTCACACAGCACAGAGAAGCACATGTACCCTGCTGGATATACATGCTGTAATGCAAAAGAGGTTTTTAGTCTCTCTCATACACTTCAGTTACACTCGTTAGTGAAGAGTGTTACAACGTTATGCAACTTCTCTTTCACCCACAAGGTGGCACTTACTTAAAAACTAAAATTCATCTTTACTACATCTGTGACAATCCACCTACTCTGAAGAGTTCAACAAGAGCCAGTAAGTCAGAATCTGAAGCAAGTGGCTACATACAAGCACAACTTTGAGTTGCTTGTATTCAATGCTCGAATGGTGTTCGATGCTCGAAAAGGCTGCTCAGCCTTTTCACCTGCAATTTCAGGTGAAATTGCACCCTGCAATTATATTTAACCCTGGTAAAAAAGCATTTTTTTTGCTGATACGTACTTGAAAACTTTGTCTTTGTCATAAAGTGGTGGGTTTATTGCTACAGGCAGTTTCTCCTTGTTTTCTGCTAAAATAGCCTGAAAAAACAACAAGAAAAGAAACAGAGAATAAATTAACATTCTCAGGTCAAACTCCGCAATATTCCCCAGATATGAACAGCTGCTTTGACAAAACTGAATTTTAAAATGTGCATAATGAGGTTTATAAAAGAAGTGATTGAAAAAACACAATCTTTAAGGGGAGGATACAGGCAAAATATTCAGTATGACTCAAAAGTTTTTCTAAGTGTTTTATGAGCAAGAGCCTGTTGAAATTTTATCAAATTGCAAACCTTTACAGGTAATTTTCTGCAATTCCTTATCTCCATGTAAGTATTTACTACATATATACAGGTGCACTTGTAGTCATAGTAAAAACAATGGTCCACCTGCATGTCTCATCAGCCCACTGTTCTCAGTGCAAGTGAATCCTGTGAACGCTGTGTAATATGCTGCTCAGGAAAAACAATCAGTACAAAAGCAGAGACAAAAGGAAATCAGAGGTAAAAAAGGAAGAAGAAATATGGCTTCAATACCAGGGCTTATCAACACTGTCAAAAGCATGCTGCGAAATCCCTATTTCTCCTAAATATTAACAAAATATAAGATCATAGATGATCATATGCAGTAAGAGACAAAGTTGGTGTATTTCCAACAGGATTGAAAATAGGCCATTTAGCCATTATTTTTTTATTACAGATAAGTAAAAAGCTTATAGGAGGCAGAAGCCTAATTCTGCTCCTGTAAAAATAAGCAAAAGGCTTTTTGCAGTCTTCAGTGGTAAACACGCTTGGGGAAAAAAGAAATCTCACTCCAGCTTTACACCACCTCTGACTGCTGAAAGCAAATGCACATTTGGATCACTGTTGCTACTCTGCCAAAGCAGCAGCTCACAAAAACTCTGGAATGGGAAAAGTGCATCTTGAGAAACTAGAGTAGCTGGTGTTCTGCAACAGCTCCCAGAATCCCAGCTGCTGCAGGTGGCCCTTGCAAGTTGCGGTGGTGAAATGTCTGTCCAGCCACAGACATACCTCTTTACCTTTATGGTTTTTACAGGGAATACAATCATACAGAACTGGGAAGAATAAACAAAATCACAGTCATAATCAAATGTCTGAGACATCACCTTGTAAGATAGATTAGGCAGTACAAATACAAAATAATTCCTGCAGTTACCTAAGAACAGGAAGAAATGTAAGCCTTACATTTAAAAGATGACTACAGTTCTCAGAACAGTATCAGAGGATTCACTGCTGTCTTTTCCACAACCTGAACAAAGGAAGCTACTGCAGAACAGCAACTACTGTAGTATCCCACGAGATACTTCTTCCATCCCAGACACTTTATTAAAAGCTGCCTTTCCTGACACTGGTTTCTGCAATCATTGCCCAATCCTTACCCATAGTACCATTTAAATTACAAGCTTTGTGGTCTGTGCTGGAGACCAGAATTAGGTAACAAAACCAGGTAAAAGTAAAGACAATGTTGCTGTAACAACTCTGAAATTCTTTTAAATAGAATAGTGAAGCCTTCAGGTTTATTTAGAGCAAAAATAGAATAAGAAATATACCATCCTTAGCTACAGTAAAAATCAACAGCCCATTTAACAACAAATGATTATTTACCCACAGTAGTAAAGCAGTTGCAGAAACTGCACAGCAATAGCAGCAAACCATTTTGAAACTGTATGACTTGCATAAGCATTTGGAAACATTTTCACTTAATTTTATTTCCCTGCAGAACTGCTGGTTCCCATATTAATGCTATAAACAGATCTCTGAAGTAGTCTGTATGTTTCTGTGCATGCAGCTTTGCTTCTGTGAAAACAGGGGAATTAGAAGTGAAAGCAACATGGCATCTCACTTTTGGTGTAAGGATAGAATCACAAAATCACAGAATCAACTAGGTTGGAAAAGTCCCCCAGGATCATCAAGTCCAACCACCACCCCAGCATTGCCAAGGCCACCACTAAACCATGTCACTGAGGGCCTCATCCACATGGTTTTTGAATACTTCTGGGGACTGTGATTCCACCACTACCCTGGGCCACCCCTTTGATGAAGAAATTTTTCCAAATATCCAACCCAAACCTCCCCTGGCACAACTTGAGGCTGTTACCTTCTATCCCTTGTTACTTAGGAGAAGAGACCAGCCACCTCCTTGCTCTATCCTTCCAGGTAGTTGTAGAGAGCAATAAAGTCTCCCCTCAGTCTCCTTTTCTCCAGATCAAACAACTACAGTTCCTCCAGCTGTTCCTCATAAGTCTGGTGCTCCAGATATACTGTGCCCTAAGCTATTCTTCATTGGTCTGTCATCAGTTAAGACCTGAATCTACATCTAAACATGCTAGAGTAAAAGAAAGCTCTGTTGACTGGTTTACAGTATTAATATTTTGCTGTCATCTCTTCTGAACAGCTAAGCAGCAGAGACACAGGAAAACCTTTCTTTGAGAAGATGTTTTTAAGGTAGAGTGATAAAGGAGGATCCTCTTCGCATGCATTTGCACACACAGTTCTTTAGCTTGATCTGATCACCCCAAAACAGCATTAACACACATGCAAAGAATCGCCTTATCTGAGATCCAGGCACTTTTGCCAAGGGAACACCTGTAAGACATCAACTTTGGGTACATTGTTGTTTCTCATCTGTAAATGCAAAACACATATATCTCTCCTCCAAAAATGCAAAATCCCAACTAACCAATCTGACTTAGGTTACAGACAGCCTATTTTGAATGTATACCTTTATTAAGCAGAAGCAGATTAACCTCACTTCTGACTAGATGTTGTTAATAACAAGCTGGATCCAGTATTTTCTGCATATCTTCTATCATAAGAAACAGATGGGTTACAGATTCATCTTTAGATGCTGCACTGTGAATGCTGTTAGAGGCCAGCACAGCATCCTCACAGGCTTCAGGTTTCTTCATTTTTCTTAAAAAAGGAATCTCAAGCAGGCTTGGTTCATGAAAAGGAGATTCCAAACAACATAAATTTCACACCCTTAAAAATATCACAAACCTTTAGCAGAAAGGAGAGCTCAAAACACAACAGACAAGAACTTTACACAGTGCCATCAAATTAAAGATGTCTCTGCTCCAATATTTAATGGTTTTAAGCCACAACATTAAATGAGTAGCCAGGCTGAAAAATATAACCATTTCTAAAATACTAAAACAAGTCTTTCTGTAACTCAAGACTGACCAGAGGTGCTACAATAACAAATTCAATCAGTAAGCCTATTAGATAACACACCAACTACATAACTGGAAGGTGAGTACCTCATACACGGTACCTCATAGCATGCTTATAAAAAATTATGCAATACTGCAGTAGCATATTTGAACTCATTTGTGTTGCTTCAGTTTTTAAACAGTTAAAAATTATATCTAAGACACTTCTTGACTCACCACACTTTTTTATTTAGTAGCTATATTCCGAATTAATATTTAAGCCTGAAAAGAGGCAAAAATCAGAACTCTTGCAATGAATTTTAGACACTGCCTCATCTTAAGAGAGATGAAATATGAGATTTAATTCTTAAAATTATACCTGGTAATACTCATCTGACGGCTCTGGTGTAAAACAGTTGACATCCAACACTTCAGTAGGCACCCATGGTAACAGAACACACTTTCTGATCAAGCGATCCGTTTCCCCATAAGCATAATCACGAGTCACTTCGTCTGCAGCAAAACAAGGAGAACCTTCAGGAACTGCCTTTCACTCTCCACTGAAAATCTTCCTCATGGCCTATCATATAAATGACAGCTGAACAGTTAACAATACCACAACCTTTTCTTAGTTAAATGTTCTTTAATTAACTCTAATTTTACAACATTGATAAGGGCATTATTTAGGATGCAAAAATTAGTCTGAAACCATCTGACTTATGCCAATGTATTCAGACAACTGAATACTTACCTCAAAGGCTACAGAAATAAATTGCTGGCCTAGCATTTCCTAACTTACAGTACTTGATTTTCCAGCTCAAAGCCACAAACACAGACTTGAGGAAATTTTATTAAACTCTTGGATGACTGAATCAGTAGTTTCACTGAGACAGTGATGCAAGATTTAAGTTCTCTGTGAATAAAACATCAGCAAAATTTTTGAACTCAAGGGTGTCTATCTCACAGAAATGATGGAAATATCAGGCAGAGAACTTTTAAATTTGATAGCATTATAAAATACGCAGTCATTTTGATCTTGAAATACTTGTTTTACTGTGAAATGAATAATTTGTAAGAATATGGCCTGTCTTCTATTGTGAGCATAACCCCCCCCCCAATAACAAACTCAACAGACACACACTTACCACCAGTTTCAAGGTCTCTCAAAGGCCAGAGAACAGTGTAAGCAATTTGTTGAGGCATATAAAACAAAGGTGCTGTTGCAAAACTAGGCTGATCTGAATGCTGAATGCGCGATCCAAATTCATCCATAATGTACCAGACAGGAACCTTCTCCTCTGCAGTCTGTATGATTAAAGAGAGTGAGACATCCTGCCCATATCAATTGCTAGAAAAGCACTTCAAGACAGAGGGTGCAGGCAGCAACCCATACATTTCTGTTTCCTGCTCTAGCCAGCAGTGTGAGCAGGTTTTAGGTACAGAGTAACACTAATTCCTGCAACTCTGAAGCTAAGCCCGCCTAGCATCCAGCTGCTGCTGAGAACAGCACTTTCCCATATCAGCTGCAGTCCCATCCTTTTTCTCATGGCAACACCTACTGGTGTTGCCACCAGACCTGCCTCCCATCTACCAAACTAGCCAGTTCAGGGAGCTAAACCAGCAGAAGGCTCTTTGGTAGGATTAGTTTTCCTTCGGTTTCTATCAGAGTAAGTGTGCTAAAAGGAGTCTGAAGTTCACAGCATAAGAGTTAAGGAGAGCAGAACTGCCTCCTGCCACAACAGCTGGTTGTGAAAGTGCTGAGGTTGCATCATCAAAGCACTCTTTCCTTTCACACTTGACATGATAAAATCCTGAATGGGTAAACTTTAAATTCCTTGGTAGCACTACTGTGGCCTTTTTACAGAGGCAGAAATGAAGCAGAGAGATTAGATTTCATATATTCAAGCAGCTCAGTGCCAGAAACAGGAACAGAAGACAAATTCAACTACAGGTTGAATTAATTGTCTTTCAGGAAATCACATTTCAAATGGTAACACAGTTAATTTCACGTGGCTCACAAACCATCCATGAAACAAAGACACAGGGTAGAAAGAATGAGAGATACTGTTCAGATCTCCCTTGTATTCAGAGAAAAAGCAGTCACATCAAATCTCTTTCTGAGTGATTTTTCAGACCTAATACTACTGTGAGCTAAGCTGATACCTTAACTAGTGCAGATGTCCACTCCAGAAACTGATCTCAAGTCCCTGAGCTAACAGGGCAAGCTGGTCGCACTCACACTGCTCAGGGTTATCGCTGCCCATTCTGACTCAGGGCCTGGCCCAAAGGATTCATGAACTTACAATAGCCTAGGAGCTACTCTGCAGACCCTACAAAAGGGATTTTAACTAAACCCTGAGTGTTGTATTTCCTCTGAAATAGTATGCATGCACTTGAAAGTGCTTGAAGGCTCAAGACATGCTGGTACAGTGCCGAAGGACTACACAGGGCAGGCAGACCAAATACGGTGTGATCTTATCCACACTACCTAAATGTAGCAGCCCTTGGAGTAAGCTATGCCCAAAAACATTTGGGCTCCATCTTGAAGCTACTTGGCTCTCACTTGAGGGTGAGCTAACACCAGTTGCCAAACACAAACAGAGAAGTTATTTGACAGTGTAGATATATTCCTGGCATGTAAAGCATTATATACAGGTAAGGAAAACTGCAAGTGTAGCCGAGATGCATACTTTGATGTGAGACAGTTGATTAATGAGACGTTATTTCCTTCACAATGAGAAAGCTCGAGTAGAGAACACTCGCATAACATCCAGCAGATCTCATCCTTCTATTCCCCCCTCTTCTTTTGGGGCATACTCTTGAACCTCCCATTAAAGTCCTCATCAGAAAGCTGGTAGCAAGCCATTGTGCATTTTAGCCCTATGTGGCATTTGCTTTCCTTCCAAATGGAAGTTTATTCTGAAATGCCTGTAAAGGACTTTTTTTTTTTAATTGAAAATTTCTCTCTGTTAATAGCCACAGACTGGAATGCCTTCATTCAGGATTGCTCAGAACCGTTCAGCATCCTAGTGAGGCTTTCTAGACCTACCCCTTGAGAAAGCTGGTAGGTCTGATTGTATTTCCACATTTCCTGCAACACTTGCTCGATACTGCCCTCATCTGGGATCTCTCCGTGGAAGTCGATGCCCATGAGGTTGGTCATCCTGTGCAACAAGCCAGGTACGTGCAGCAGCTGCTGGCGGGCGTGTTCAACACGGTAAGTCCAGGCATGGTCAACGAGGAAAACGCTGAAAGAGAATTTTGGTAACGTTACAACAGTTCTTTTTTAAAGGTACACAGACAAATGTTCCATGGATAAGAGCCACACTTCTTTGTAGATGGTTCGATGACTAAGTCTTCTCTTACTCCTGAAGTTACTCCCAGAGCACACAGTGACATTACAAATTAGGAAGAACTTCTTCAGCAGTAACTTACACTCTGTTATTGGTGTAGAAAGCTTACTGTGCATTAGTTGGTATTCTCATGAAAACAAGAAGCAAACACAGAACAGGGCACTCTAGTTCTAAGCCTACTTCCCTTTAAAGGCTGAGAACACAAGTTTCTTCTCTTTCGATCACTATTAACTCCACTGCATCAGCCTGATACTCTTGCCTAAAGAAGGAAAACAATACATTATTCTGCAAAATTATTCAAGGACCCTGTTAGCCATGAGCACTGTGCCATCTCTACATCTAGGTGGAGAGCTCTGGTCCCGTATGTGCTCTTAAAAAAGGATTAAGTTTTAAGGTACTTTTGCTTGTTTCTTTTTGGGTGTTTCTGGGACTGTCACCCTGTCCCTCACCCCTTCCCCCAGTCGTCTTAGAAAAAAAAAATCAAAAAAAATTACTGATCTAACCCAAACCAAACCCATACACAAGTTGGACAGCTTCCCTTGCCAACTTTAACCCTTTAGGCTGCATGATTTTTACAAAAACTACAGTTATTCCAACAGAAGGGTTCTCCGCACTTTGGTTACATCCTCTCACTGAACCAAGTCAGAGAAAGATCTAAATTCTACTTGCTAAAAAACCCCAAACCAAACAGACAGAAAACCCCACAACAACCTTCCCAAACAAAACCATCCCATCACATGCATTTCAGGAAGTTGAACACATGTCAGCTGTCACGTATAGCAAGTTTGCTTGAACGATTATTGTATCTCAGATTCCACATACAGAAGGAACCTCATTTAATTTTAAAATTAAAGACTCCAGAGAATGCTATGGTCAAGCTCTTTGGAAATGTTAGTGAACAAGCACGCTGGTGTTCTGTTCCTGCATTCACATACACATCTGAATGATGCAAAGAAACCCAAGATTCTCATAGGTGCTGTTTCAAACTTCACAATTCAAGCATGTTCTCAGATTTAAGAAGTCAATGACTTAGGTTAAAGCAGGCATGTAAGGGCAGATACCTGTATTCTATGTTGGTTTTACTTATCAAGGCTAAATTCAGATTTTAGGTCTTGGGTAAACATCCAAAGTCTAAAAAAGTATAAAAGTTCTGGCAAAAGAAATTCTTTACAACTGAGCAGAATTGTGTTTTGCTCTCCAGCAAAGATGAATTCACCTCACTACCATTTATTAACATATGACAAATGGCCTGTTCTATGTTTGAACTCAGTAAGAACACAAAAAGCTGTGTTGCAATATTAAGTTATTTCTTATGCAACTTTTTTCCTAGCTGCATATTAGTCTCATATCCATGACAGGTAAACCAATTCTGAAGAAAGGCAACAGTAACTTGATATATTCAATTATGTATGCATCATAGCATGCAATCACATGATGACACTCTTGAATTATATTTTAGCCAGCTGGAGGAAATTTAATAGTCAATGGAACATTACTTCGAAGCTGCTTAGTACCTCCTTAACCTGAGATCTGTAAACCTCAGATTTAGATTGTAAAGGTCACAATTATATTGGCTTTTTCGTTTTGTTTTCTTTTTTTTTTTGTTTTTTTTTTTAATTCCAAGGACACATAGTCTTGCAGATACAAAGTTTTATTTCTGCAGAATTCATTTCAAGGTTGCCTTTTCCCTATTCTCTCCCTCAGTTCAATAAAATTAATTCCTAAGCATCTTCTTGGATGATTTAAAAAAGAACCAACGTTAAGATACTTGCACTCCTAGTACCCTTTGCAAAACGTGCCTCATAGCACACACCTTTTCTCAAATAGGCAGGTATGTCTTATACTTAAAAAAAAAAAAAAGAGGATTTCTGAATAGGATCAAACAAGTTTTAAAGCAAACTGTCTATATAATTTTAGGATTTAAGACTATTCAAAGACTGAACACGAGTTCTGAAATCACTACTCACCTATTGGGATTGGAAGCTTGAAGGCCATTCTCATTTGTTACGATAACTTTGAAACAAGGTTCATTTCCAGGATTTGGTTTCTTTTTCAATTCTTCTTCCATTTCTTCATCACCTTCCTCCTCCTCATCCACCTCTTCTACTTGCATTATCCCGAAGTAGTCACCAGCATCAAATACCTGAAATGGAAAGTGCACAAAATATTAAGCAGCTGGTTGGGGCAATACCTTGATACCCATAATGCAACACTGAAACGCACTTGTAGACATTTTTGGACTGCAGTCCTAAAATGTGAAAGAATAAATACTGCTGTTCATTTAATAGAACTGTTTTCTTGAGAGGTTTATTTAATACTGGCAGGAAGCCTTGCTGGTTTCTTTGGTACCAAGAGGTCTACTGATGATTATCTGTTAGTTTAACTCCTCATAAAGCAGAACATCTTTGCTCAACTTTGCTAAAATCAACAACTTAAGACCCCCAAAACCCAGTGTTACCCAGGCTCCACAACCATAAAAAGCTTTTTTCAATTGAGCTCTGAACCAGTTAAAAAATCCCAGCATGTTTCCCCTGCCCCTCTTCTTTCCCTACAAAAGGGAGCCCATGCTCAGTGCTCACTCACCTCTGGATGAACTGGGAGATTCCTTATACTGCTGCAAGTTAGGGTCTACACAATTACCTCTATGAATGTGCTGAAAGGGAATTGCTTGCATTCTTGCCGACACTGGACGTAACACCTTCGTCTAGGTCTACTCAAGTTTCCCTTCTGCCCAAAATCTTCCCAAATGGTAGGCTTGAATATCTTTCACAGAACTAAGACTATGCTGACAACTTTTGTAATTCCAAAGTGAACACGTTTTTCAGAAGAAAAAGAACGTGTAAAGCCTGGGAAGACTTTTCAAATCCTTTCAAAGAGAGAGTTATTTTGCTAAGTCACTCACATGCTACATAAGGAACCAGGAAGGAGTAGACAAATCATTTGCCTCAATCTGATCTCACTAGAACGTAGCATGGAGGGAGAAAGACCTAGAAATGTGACCTCTGGAATTACTGGTTTAACATGCCAAGTCCAGGTAGACCTAGCCTCTGACACCACGTTATTAGAAGTCATTACCTGTAGACATCAACAACTTACTAGCTGTAAAATCCCAGCAGCAGCAACAAGCTTTTATTTGTTTATGTGAGTGTCCCGTCAGGATAACTATTTCTGCTAGGCCCCAAGAGAAGGGTGAGGAAATCAACCCCACATTCACAAAGCAATGCCACCCAGACAAAGCAGGTAGCTGCCCAAAGACAGCTGCAAGGGAGGAAGGCAGCAGGGAAACAACATCTACTTCAGATCTTAAGCCACAACACGGTATCAAAGACCAGATCCAAGTGGAGAAGTGCTGGAAATTCCCTTGAGGAGCAGGGGATGGTATTTTCCTTTAGGCTGGGGGGAGAGGAGGGGGTAGAAAAAGAAGATGCCAACAATACGTTGGCTAATTCCACATACACATTTTTCTTAGGGTAAACAACCTCCTTGGAGGCTAAAAATACATCCATTAAAAAAAAAAATAAAATCAGAAACTGACTTAGTGTCTTCCAGTTCAGCAGGTATCAAACCAGCATCTCTAATTTATTCCTAGTTTTCCAGCTTTGCTAGAACAGGATAACAATACTCTCAACAGCAAGCAGTATTACCACTTCTTGGTGTTGTAAGAGCAGCCATCAACATTTCTTAAGTCTCTGCTCAGTTGCCTGTAAAATTTGCAGTCACTCATGTAACTGCAGGCAGATATCAGCAAAAGGAAGAGTCCCTTCCCTGTGTGGCAGTCAGTGGTGCTCATGATTTATTTCATCAGGTTAGCTCCCAGCTGGATCAGCTCCCCAGTCTGCCTCACTGTACAAGTGTACACAGCAGGCAGCACAAAACTGCAACAAGGGACACAAATTCCATTCCTCCCTGGAGTGACACCTCCTGCTCCTGGATCAAGAGCTGTCCCCATCAACCTCATCAGCCAGCAGAAAAAACCTCAGCTAAGTGTCTGGCAATCATCAGAAAGTAAAACTGCAAGTGTGATTCACTGGATTCCACTTGACACTTGCTACAGCACAGCACTACACATGCTTTCTGCACTTCACATTTTGTCTTAGGAGCTTGTGAGAGCGGGGACATGAGGTGAGCCAGCTGCTCACTGTAGCAGGTGCAGTTAGCAAAAAAAAAAATCTCCACTTTTAATACCTTTTCAACAGAGTTATGCTTAACAAAAAACTTCTCCTAGAGAATTTATAAGCTTGAAATAGTGAATTAGGTGTATATCTCATCTGAAGCAATTTGCACTTCTTGGAGCAGCAGCTCAAGACCACCTTAGTAAGAGGCTTTTGGTGAGGCTTTTGTTGGATTTTTAAATTCACCATTGATAATGCAAACAGTGAAGTAGTGAACTGATGGGTTTGGCAGAAGCACCTCATGGGCAGTGTGGATACAGCCTTTTGAGTGGGCTGTGGGTGACACGGCTATCCTCCTCTCTTCCTCCCTCCCTCTGAGGGTCTGTCACACTGTGAACCCACTGACTCAGCAGCTTCATTAAAGGAATCTTAAACTACTTACGCAAAAGAACACTGGATAGGATCATGCTACCAATTTGAAAAGTATAACCTTTTGCTTGAAGCAAATAGGGAGAACTTGCATAAAGCACTCCACTGAAGTAAGTAATAAACTCTAGAGGACAGCAAAGGAGTAGCAACACATTTCAGTGGCATAACAGTTGGCAAGCAAAACATGCTTGGGCAAAATTACTCCCTGTTTATATACAGGTGCTATTCCAACTTAACAAACCTAACAAACCAGAGAATCAGATAACAAAGCAGGCACATGTCATGACAATTACCATGCACAAATACCTTCAGCAAATTCCTTTTAGATTTATTGCAAACCGCTCTGAAGGCCATAGGCTGCCCTCCCCTGCTCAGGAAAATAAAGTCTAGTAGTATTGATCATACTGCATTCCTTCTAGTAATTAATCACAAGCCTTCATTTCTATCTGGGATGAAACTCTAAGCAGTCCTTTGCCAGCAACATCCCTGCACCACAAAACTCTTGCTGCAATACGGAGAAGCTTGCCATACAACTCAGCATATGGCTGAACAGTAAAAAGAGATTATGAATTAAATTAAATGCAGGCACTGTACTTCCTAGGCTTATACACGGTTTCACCAGTAACATTTAAAACAACCACTACATTGGAAATAGAATTCTAGGGTTTATAGTAAACATTACACATGCTCATGTTTTGTTTTTCAAGTTTCTGCCAGAAACATGGGAAAGTTTGCCTCCCAACAAAAACCCAATGCTAAATGCAAGATCAATAAATAAAAGTAGGTTTGTTGATCTCACAGATACGCTGTGTTTTGAAAAAGCAATCCAATTTAACTCACGGTTACATAATGGATTCACTCTCCTGAAGCACGTGGGTGCGTTGGAAAACAGCAGCCTGGGCTGGGTTCTAGAGGCACTGATGTAAGAGAGATTTTTATCTGATGCAAATTTTCCAAGTTCCATGCTAGAAAGTTTTAATCTTTGTGGCAGGTTAGGGCAAATGAAAAATTCCTCCCACCCTCACACATGAAACAAACTCGTGCAATGCTCCATGTTGCACTCATTTCCAACCTCCCAGTTATTCCTGTTACCTAGTTCCCCAAAACATTTTCATCCTTTCCCTTCACCTCCTTTTCTTTCTTTACTGCTGCTCCTCCAGCCACTCCACATAGCTCAGTTCTAAGGTACTGCAGTTCAGTCTCTAGCTCCCCAAGAGCTCATCTCAGTCCACAGCATTCCTCATAGCAATTTTCCCTGGACATCCCAGTCTTCTCCATATCCTTTTGCCTTTCTGGAGAAAACCCTAGAAGTTGCAACAGTAGAGACAAGCACCACCAGCAGCCTAATTTATCTTCCTAAGCACGCTGAAGTCATTTATTTTTCTCTCCACACACACTGGAACACTTAAGACAGAAGCAGCCACTACTGCAAGCAAAATGAAACAGAAGGAGCAGGCTGCCACCTTAGGGCGTATGCTTTCTGGATCTGGCCTTTTGCCCTCCTAGCCTCCCTAGAAAGATTTGGACCATGGATCTCCACTCACTCTATTGTCTCACCTTCTAAATTTCACACACCCCTGAAGTTGCCAGCTACCTCCAACTTCATATTACTAGCATATGGCAATGCAACAGCTTGCAACTCTGTGTTCCTTTATCAGCTTTATATGCCTTCCACTTACCACACATCCCTTCTTGTTTAAGCAGAGCAGAAGATGCTCCCTGCTCCAAATCACTTGCATGTGTGCTTGTTAGGAGGCATAATACAACAGAAAGTTTAGGACTGGGCATATGCTTCAGTTAATGTAGATTTATTTTCTCTGTAATACATAGGGATTCTTGTTATTAGCAGTACAAGACACATAACAGCTAGAAAACACTCGGGTTTTCTATAGTTTTTTATAGAAAACTATAAACACTCAGGTTATCTCATGACTTGCTGTGCTTCCCTCCTGTCCTGACTTTAAAGCTGAGATAGGGAAAAGAAGCGTTTAGGTACTTACAGATTAGTTTATTTGTACATGGGTGCTAAATGATAGTCCCTTCTCCTTCCCCACTGTCTTATACTTCCTGTTCAAACGTCTCATCCCATCTCTCGTTTCTCCACTGCTCATCGTGCCCTCTGGCACCCCACCGCTAGTTCCTTTCTCTCTCCATACCTTGAGGTTCCACCAGATCTTTTACCTGGCTGAATTTTCACCTCATTCTTGTTCCTTCTCCAAGTCAACTCCTCCAGACCCCCTGAGCACTCTCAAGTCTCCAGACTAGTTTCAGGTTGTGTCTTTTCTTTGGTTCCTTGTTCCTTTACTCCAACAAATCCAAGGCAGCTTTCCTCACCACTAAGGCCATCTGTCCATGTGCAAAGTGAAAAACACCTTCTAAATTCAACTTCTGTCTTTTCAAGCTCTCTGTCCAAACTGACTCTTTTTTCCTCAACTTATTTTTCACTTCCCCTCCTCATCACAAAGCCCCAGGGAGCAGGCAGATGGTTGCTAAAAACGGGCAAAAAGGGATTCTCCCTCCTGGGCCTGTGCCCACCCAGCCTCCTTTAGTTCAGGGCCAGAGACTCCTGGTGCAAGCTTCAGCTGAAACATTACCAGAACAATCTCCTCCTCACCACTCTGCTCTCTGACAGAGCTGAACAGCTTTTACTCGGATCGGGAATAAATGAACAAACCAACCGGCTGAAAACGCTCCCAGAAAACATGCCTGAGACAGGTAAGTCGTGCATACACAACAGGAGCTGACTGAGCTGGCTCTGCACGGTTATAGATGACTGAGAACCGGGCAGACCAGTGTGGAAATGAACTGAGAAAAAGTAAAAAAAAAACAACAGGTAAAAGCCAACCCAAACCACAATGCATTAAACACATGACAACGTCCTGACTTTAATACTACTACTGTTGCCTTTTCAAACTCCTCTTTGGCAAAAAGGGCTGAAGGCTTTAAGACACAGTCATCACCTCCCTCCAGTACCAGATCTCCAGTTCCTTGCATCCCCAAACGCTTTCAAGCTTTACCCTGACAACAGTAAGACGAAACCAGTTACACACAATACTCCCCATCTCCTTTACATTCCCAAGCTGCATCTTCGGTAACACGACCCTCACGAAGCTTTTACCACCCTCCCCTGCTGAGCAACAACCTCTTCGCTCTTTCCCTCCCCCAGCCGAGAGAGAGAGAGCCATCATCTCCTCACTGAGGAAGCCCCTTCGGCAGGAAAGACCCACGGCGAAAGGGCTTCCCTCAGCGCCATTCCCCCGGGGACCCACGGTCACCCACCTCGCCCCGCAGCTTGCGGCACAGGCTCTCCCAGTAGAGCGCCGGGACCCCCGAGGCTCGAAGCGCGGCTCCATGCAAGGCGACGAAGGCGGACAGATCCTCCTCACCATCTCCAGACATGGCCAAACACCAGAACTACCCACTCCCTGTGCCACCCCGGCGCAGACCGGAACATGCCGAGCAAGAGCCGCCCCTCAGAGGGAGGGGAGAGGCGGTGCCAACGGCGGCTCCTCAGCGCTGAGTGGAGGGAGAGAGGAGGCTTTGGTCGGTGACTGCTCGCTTCATGGAGATCGTGGCCGGTTGTAATCATCCCCAAGGAAACGGGGGCTGAGGGGGGGCTTAGTCTGCCAAAGATGTGCGGGTTCTGCCTGTGCTCTGTGCTTCTCCTGCCCTTAATCTTTAATAACAGCATTCGTGGCGCGCTGCTGGCCACAGCATACTTGTTTCCTACTGTTTTATGACGATGGGACTTTTTGGGAAGGCCGCAGCCATAGGCTCTGTGAAGTGGGTTACAGGGGCATGACAGAGGCTAACTGCTGGCCACAGCCATGGGAAACGCTATCCTCAAGTTGTGTGTGCAGAGGAAAAACTGGCCTCACGTGTGGCATGGAACAGTAACTTCTTAAATTAAAGCCTTTTTTTTTCTTTTTTAAACTTTGACAAGTGAACTTTCAGGTCTCTCTCAAATGTCTGTCAGTGTTAAGAGGGAGGTGTGTTCTTCAGAAGCACGTGTAGCAGCTTCCCAATGTTTTTCTTGGGTTCTTTAGAAGAAACAGTCTAAATTTCTAAGAAAATCCATTTCTTCTGCAGTTGTGTAGGGATAGCCTAAACCAGTTTAACCCGAGGCTCCCTAAACATTACTGGTAGTTTGGTCTCAAGTATAGCTGTAAGACAACAAGAGTAAAGCTAGGCACCTGACAGCCGCTTGGAGCTGAGGGCTCTGCTGTGCCTGCTGCTGTGCCTATCCAAGAGCTGCTGCTGGGAATGCAAGTATTGCTTCCTCTGTGGATTATCTGCTCCAGGGACTGTGGAAGCTGCTTTTCCTGCCAGCCTGTCCTCAGGTTAAGGCAGGATCTAACTTAAGTGCTGCTGGCAGCATGACACAGTGCTAGGAGAGGTGTACTACAAGTAGGTTCTAGACAGGAATTTAGGGTCAGTAGCTGGTCAGAAAGCCTCAAATTCATGGAGTGCTGGCAGTGGAGGGTATACATGAATGCCATGTTGGGGCCTATAGGGATGCTGGGGTGGGACTCTTCATTAGGGACTGTAGTGATAGGACAAGGGGTAACAGGTTAAAACTTAAACAGTGGAAGTTTAGATTGGATATAAGGAAGAAATTCTTTACTGTAAGGGTGCTGAGGCACTGAAATGG
>JBCJKH010030565.1:43159-54147 GCA_039877255.1 Loriculus beryllinus | reverse complement strand
GTTGCTTGTGGGCATATTTTCTAACAGAGCATTAGTATTAAGTGTTGCAAACAACTATACCAATTAACTCAGATTTTTTTTTGTACTGTCCTGTAGCCTCTTGCCCCATCTAACCACCTACATCTGTGACAGAACAGTGTCACTAGTTTCCTCTGTAGTGCTACGTTCTTTTTCTATACTGTGAGCAAAAACTACTGATAAAAGAAGTGCAGCACTACTCTTGAATATTACACTGCTAACTGGAGACTCTCCCACTAATTAAAAGCTACTAAGTGATCAGAGCACCCCTGAATCAGGAATTGGAACGTCAAAAAAACTGTCTTTATTTTAAGCCACAAGCTACATGCCAATTTTCATGTTGAAGGGGGCATATAATCATCTTGGAGCACACAGTAAACAGGTGCTCAGAGACCCACACAGCTAAGGAACAATGTTTTTAGAATATAAAGCTTAAATCAAGAAGTGCATAATATTTATAAACTGAATAAAGATAATAGAGAGGTTTCTGGTCTTTGCCTGTGAAGTCTCGTACCACTTGCTTTTTGTGTTTCATTGCCATTTTTTCCAAAGTCAGAACTGCATTAAGAATATACACAGAAAAATGTGTGTTCTCCATAGCATGCAGAGAATGGAATTCAGCAACAAAAAGTGGGACATTTGACATACGTAGCACCCAGTTTTTGACTACTAGTGTAATATTCCATAGCAGCCTGGAACATGATTCTTAAGATGAAGATGGCATGTGGCCAAAGCCATTCTACAGACTGCCTGACTGCTCAAAATGATGTATTCTGGGCTGGAAGCATCATCATTGTTCTCAGTGGTCTGTCACTTAAAATAGACTTACACTGTCGATCACCATTAACAGCCAGTAGCTGCTCCTTTGGGTCCCCCTCATCTTTTTATACATAGACTTGAAAGAGAAATGGCTTTGGACAAACATTTTCATTTTGAAACATTCCCTACTCTGAAGTAATCTCCAGCATCCAAATGAACAACTGCAGCATGAATTAAACCATTTAAGATGTGACTTTCACCAAGTATCACCATCTGGATATTTAAAACTACAAAAATCCCTATTACAGGGGCAAGTGAAGCACTTCAGTTTCTAGAAGTGGGAAATCACCCACTCCTCAAATGTATCTACACTTATTGGTTCAGACAAGGTGCAAATTACTCCAAGATATCAACCAAGGTAAATCGGTACAAAAAAGCCTGTTCATCTGGTCTTACTGTAATAGCTATGCTGAGACTGACTACTCACAAGGTTTTAAGTACATTGTAATGGCAATGACACGCACACACATTTGAAAAGGAAAGAAACAAGTCTTCATAGCCTATTGATTTTGTCTCCTCACACTTCCAGGAGACTTTTGTCTTCTTCACACTTCATACCCACACTGAATATGAAGGATAGTCGAAAGGCAAACAGGTACAGTAAGCCAGCCATTTTAAAACTGTACACAATCTGCATATGCATGAAGGGAGAAAAAATTCAAGTCACAAGTAGCTGCCCTTTTTCCATTAACACTTTCCCTTATATTTACAACCTATCTTACACACTTTGAATTCACCCTTGAAACAATATCACTCACTACAGATACCAGACCCTGTACCTCTACAGTAGGTGTGATGTGTCACAAAATATGCAATGTCTGAATAGGGACAAAAGTTAGTTTATTTGCCCAATTCCTAAACTTTATTGTCAAGAGTAAATTATCTGACAAGCCTTCCAAGGGTCCAATAAGAACAGTGTTTTAAAAATTATCTTAAGTGTAGTTTATGTGAATGAGTCTGATACTTAAGGAGTCAGAAAGCCACCATGTTGCACTGTACCTATTACATTCCTGCTATGTGACTGATGTTAAAAACACAAGCACAACCAACAGGTTGAGGGAGATGATTCTCCCCCTCTACTCCACTCTTGTGGGATCCCACCTGGAGTACTGCATTCAGCTCTGGTCCTCCTAACATAAGAAGGACATGGACCTGTTGGAGCATCTCCAGAGGAGAGCCACAGATATGCTCAGAGGACTGGAGCACCTCTCCCATAGACATAGGCTGAAACAATTGGGCTTGTTCAGCCTGGAGAAGAGAAGGCTCCAGGGAGACCTTAAACCAGTTTTCCAGTACCTAAAGAGTGCCTGCAAGAAATCTGGAAAGGGACTTTTCACAAGGGCATGTGGTGACAGGACAAGGGGGAATGGCTTTTTAAACTGAAAGAGGGGAGATTTAGATTAGATGTTAGGAAAAAGTTCTTTACTAGAAGGCTGGTGAGACACTGGCACAGGTTGCCCAGAGAAGCTGTGGCTGCCCATCCCTGGCAGTGTTCAAGGCCAGGGTGGATAGGGCTTTGAGCAACCTGGTCTAGTGGAAGGTATCCTTGCCTGTGGCAGCGGCCTTGGAACTGTATGGTCTTTAAGGTCCTTTCCAACCCAAACCACCCTATGATTCCATGATCTTCACTAGAATGTCAAGAGAAAAAAAAAATCCCCCAGACTTCTGGGGTATAATTTGCTTTACCTGCTACTATGCCCACATATATTAGAGGTAGTTTATAGAGGTGCACCAGATTTTGACAAAAAATACATTAGGTTGTGATCCAAAGCTGCTGTCTGTCTGCCTTAGCTGTTCACAGCTTTCTCCAGTCAGGTTTCGAAAAAGTCACCACAGATGGAGACTACATTACCTCTCTGGCCAAAATCAGCTTGACAAGCCTAATGGATGAGAAAGTTTTCCCCCTAAATTTAACCTAAATCTCTGTAATTCCAGTTTTCATCATTACTTCTCGGCTTTCTGCCGTGCACTGCTGTAAAGATCCCAGCTCTCTGTTCTTGGTTACCTCCTCAACTGCAAAGGAAGGCCACTGGCAGGTGCCCCATAGAGCCATATGTATCACAGTTTTGCTCAATGCAGTGTAGCATGGGACCTATGGTTTATGTTATGAGATGCAGCTCTATATATTCAAATTATGATTTCCAAGGGAAACTGCAGCAGCTTTATCTAGAAACCAAAAGCAGCAAAATGGGAAGGAAAAAAGAAAAAAAAAAAGAGAGAGAACAAAACCAGTTAACACACACCCTACTTTCCCAAAAGTATTTCGGGGGTAAAGGGGAGATAAGCAGGGGACAGGACAGACAAGAGGAACAAATGAGTAATTCAGTGTTAGAACTAGAACACCCACCTCCTGGTTATCCCAGAATCTCAACCATAAGACTACTCTATAGGAACAGCCACATTCACAAATAGAAGAGTAAATCTCTAGTAGCATTTATCCAAATATGGAAAAGGCATATTCCACACAAAAGTTTAGCAACAAAAACAGAGAAGGTCTGATTTAGTAAATCCAGTTTGCCTTACTTGTTATTTAGCAAACACCTTCTCCTAAAATCTTACAGTTTGTTGACAGCAATCTGAAATGTGTTAAAGTAGGATACACATACAGAATGTCTTATTTACTAAAGCAGAATTATTTTTGGAAAAGCTGAATGTAGAACAAGCTACATCTTGCTCTAATTTACAGCTGAGCATCCTGTTTACATGCTGATGTCCGTGTTTACTTTTTTGGTTACAGGAAGCAATGCTGAAAGACTTGAAATAATTTTGCCTCAATTTTGCTGCCTATCAAAATATTCCACTCCCATAGGAAACAATGGCTTGGGGTCAAGTTATCTCATGCAGAGAAATGGAAGAAAGCAGAGTTGTTTCACTGCTTGAAGACAATGCCTTTTTAACAGCTTTGCTACAAAGATTTTCTTTGCCAGGATTCTTTGCCCAATCTGTCTCTCTGAAATATGTACGTCTTCCTTCTGGCACTTTTGCTCAGAATACCATTCAAATAATTTTTCCTTACTTCCAAACCTTATTCTTTCTCTGCACACACACACTCCCCTCTCCATTACAAGGCAAGGTATTAACATTTTCACAAGATTTGCCCTCTATCTTCAAGGTACAGTCTTATCACCTTTATCTCAACTATGGAGTTGCACACAGCAGCAGTTTCTACATTATATTCTTGCGAGGAGAGGGTTATTATTAAATTTATGTCTTGAAACATGGAATGGCTGGCCTTATAGAGGGTTAAGCCAGGACAGCTTTCTATATGAATCTCTGTGCAAGTGCCAGCTGGATTTTGCAGCCTAGTGCTCAGCATAGCACAATGGAACAAGAGCGCTGTTAGTATTCTTAGAGTGCTCTGAAGAGGAACAGGAAAAGGCAAGAAAATAATCTTACTCTGTACCAGAAAAAGTGCTCGAAAGTCAAAAAGGAGAATTCAGGCTCCATCCCCCCCACAACACACAATCACCATCACTCACAGTCACTCTCACGCATCACGGTGACACTAAAGGTAATAAGCTGTATGTTAAAGAAAGGAAATACTGAAGAGGTGTTGCTGCAGCACATCCCCCTTTCCTCTTGCTTTCCATGCTTTCCAAAACTGCACATTACTTCCAGGATACTAAAAATACTGCTTGTTGAAGTTCTGCCCAGGAGGGGACCAACCATGCACCCATTCCTGCCTCTTGGCATATATCTTGTAATGATTTACAGCAATACACTCATTCAAATAATTAAAGCTGACTTAGTCTCACAATATTTAATTTAATGGCTGATTTACCCTCCCTTCAAATCACCACTAAGGAGCATGTAGCAGTCCTAACCATGGACTGAGCCCTAAAGTACAAGCAATGCTGGAGTGATACAGAAGCACTGATGACTCCCTAGTACTTTAAACAGGTTTTGCACAATGCTCTGGGCCTCTGGGGTGGTAGTGTGCACACAGACATATTAATTTAGACACTGCTTATTTTTATTAATTCTTTATCAAAAGCAATGAAAATTGGAAGAGGCCTAGAACAAAAATGAACAACAAGAAAAACAAAAAAAGCAAACCATAAACAAAAAACCCAAAACCAAACAACAAAACAAAACAAACAAACAAAAAAAACCACCAACAAAAAGAACACCACAAACAGCACAAAACTCTAAACAATAACCCCCCCCCCCCCCATTCTCCCATTGTGAAAAGCAGCTACATGGGGGAAGCAGGAGGATATCAGTCCTGTCCTTTTCCTACTACTCTTACCTGCTTAGGTCTGCAAATAGGCACGTACTTGCCCCCATTATTCTTAGCATATCCCAAAACATTATACGTGCCATTTTCAAGTGGCACAGTAATGCAGACAAGGGAAATCTTCTGAATTCCAAGGTTATACATAGAAGGGGGAGAAAAAAATACCAGTTTCTTCACCTCAGGGGCAAAATTGGACTTCATATGTGTGATGGACTGAATAATGCTTCATCACAAGAGCCAATTTTCTTCCAACTCCCCTGCAGCTCTTAAAACATAGATGTTAGGTTTGTACTTGATTTGCTAAATGGCTTTCCTCTCTATTGTGCCTTTAAAAAAAATTAAAAGCAATGATAGATATATAATTTTATGATTTACAGTGCTGACCAGAAGATAGATATTTTAGGAAGGAGGGCTGTTCTCACTTAAGAAATACATACTGATATAAAAACAAAATAAAACCACCCAAACACTCCCCCTCTTCAACAAGGAGAGCAAAGGTATTATTTCTTCAGGGAAAACAAAAGCCAGAAGTAAAAGCTAAGTAGTTATTAATATGGAAATAATCTAAAAAAATCCCCTGTGACATATAACAAATAATACCCCCTTGGACAGTTCCATCTCACATAGTTTAAATTTTAGTGCTAACCATAGTAAAAACACAAGAAGTGGAAAAAAGAGAACAAAAAAACCCAACCAACCAAACATACAGTGCAAGCCTTGAGTGAATAAAGAAATTAAATTCTTAAGTATCCTAAGGAAGTCAACACTTACACATTTTCCTACCGTGTAGGACTTCAGGAGAAAGACATATGGCTTTTTCTTTTTTAAACAGACCCTTCTCTTTAATACCGAAGTTCTTCATTGAACTCATTACATTGCTTTGCTACCTGAAAAGCAAGGTGAGTGATCATAGTTCCTTGGCTGCACTTCTATTAATTCCCGTGGTTTACCCCCACCTCAAGAAACATTCCTTCAGGGGTATCTGTAAAATAACAGTATGAATACTTCACACCTTTCCCCTCTAAGGCAGTCAAACACCCAACACTGCTTTGGGGCAAAATCTTGTTGCCTGGTTAAAGACATTCTGGGTGTCTCCCTCATTTAAGTCTTTCCTCCAAAGCTGCTTTGCAGCTGTAAGAGCTCATAGCCCCAGAACAGCAACCCCTCCTTTACCATCCACCCACCTCTTCCCTTCTCAGCCCACAGCTTTGGTTTTGCTTTCAGTTCTAAAAGGTTTTTTTCCAGCAGAGATTCCCAGGGGACTGGCATGTCAGGGAACAACAGAAGGAGGAGTAGCTGCCAGGCTACAACTACTGATGCTCATGGGCCTAGATTAACCATTCTCCCTTTGGCACATATATGTGATTCATGACCCCTGAACTGATTCCCCAGTGCAAAATAGCTGGCTGCAGTTATCTGAGAGTGGCCACCATCACCTGGGTTCAACCTGGTTTTAGACTCCCAAATGGAAAACTTCTGGCCACAAGGGGAGGAGAGGAATCTCATTGCCAGGAATGACCTGAGGCTTGAGCACAGCTGAAGCATCAATCAGGTGCCATGCTCCTTGGTATCTTGCTGGGCCCTTAAATCTTCACAGCCTTAAGCCTGAAGAAATAACCCAAGGAAGACTAGCAGAAATCCCAGCAGAAGCACAGCAAGGCTGGACCAGGGCTAGCATTTAGGCAGCTCTTTTATTATTTCTTGTCATCACTGATACACACTGCTGACCTTCATGAAACATGTCAGACAGCCTCTTTTGCAAGGTCTGCATTGGATGGTACAATAGCAGCTGTGCAATTACCCCTGGTAACATCCACTCCTCTCTGAAGCCACATCCAAAGTTCCTGATGCCAGTTTCTCATTGTCTGTGAAACACGGGTTAGAGTTTATGTTAGGGATTCTGAGAAGTTTAGGTTCATTTGGACAAGGCAGTGGAGAAAAGAAATCGCCTGGAATTAAAGTTGTGGACCTGGAAGTTAAAAATCAGCCAGGAGGTTTTAATTCCCTAGATATGAATATCATCAGAAAAATTTATTCATGGAATTCAGTGCCATGGAATTGAAATTGGTTTTAAAAATGCTTGATAGCTAATGCAAAACTGACCGCTCACAGGGTAGATTACGAACTAATTTACCTAAAGTTGCTTGATTTATTTACCTTTGCTCTGTTTTTGTTTAATAGTGTGGAAACTTGAAAACATCAAATTAGAAAAAAAGAAGTTGAGGCAAAGATATAAGATGGGCCAAGTCAAGGTCCCCAACTGCTTTCAGCATGTTACAAAATATGATACCCTTTACAATAATGAAGAATAAATCAGTCTTTCACAACTGAGAGGAGACCGTATTACTTGTTCTGGTGCTTTCTGCTGTTTAGAGACAAGTGTGCTCCAAAACATTGTCACTTTTGCTGTTTCTAATATGTCAGCTTGGAAAGAAAATCACAGAACTGAAATCAGGCCAAGACAAAACATTTCACTGCCATGTTTTCCCCCATATTATAATTGCTTTCAGGTGGCTATCAGTGTAAGTTTTACTATTTCATACCACCCAGATGAAGTTTTTTACTAGGCTCAGTGTCCTTACAAGGTTCAGACTTTGATGACATTGCATTTTGTTTCTAGCTACTGCCCAAATGAACTGTCTTTTAATTGAAAAATAGTCATTATTTAAATAGATCTTCAGACACGCTCTGGAAGAAGTCTTCAGGAAATCACTACATTTCAAACCACCTTCGTAGACCCAAATCATAAGGTTCTATTGACTCTTATGCTGAGTGTAATGGAAAGCAAGACCTAAACCAGGTGTGGCTGTGCAGAGCCATAGTGCAGCGTCAGGACTGAAAGCACCCTGGGACCAGCCCTGTGTTCCTGCCTCCAAGCCCCAGCGAGACAGCCCTGGGTGTAGCTCTTGCTCTTACCTTGTCCAGCTTCTTTTTAAGTGAATCTCACCCAAAAAGAAATAGTGATTTCCTTTTTAATTAATTCTGCTTACAAAGAGCTTCTCAATTTTTAGTCCGTTAACAAATCTTTCTTGAGATCTATTAACATGTCCGTATAGAATACTTTTTTCTTCAAAGTTCAATATGACTTAACTCTGTTTTAATCATATTGCACTACTACACTTCATAGCCTGCAGCTTCAGTGAACCTTTGCCTTTTATTAGTACCCATATACAATCATGATGTCATTCCAAAAATTCAGTGCTGCTTTGGGTTTCATAAATTCTTACCCCTTTGATTTACTTGGTGTATCTACAGCAATCTAAAAAGGAAGAAGATGTGCAAGCAGGGTAAGGAATGAAATGTTACAGTATCAAGTTGTGCAAGGAGGTGCTGTACCTGACGGGAGATACATTTGCTCCTTCCCTGCAATGATGCTTGTCAACCTTACAGTAATATTGGCTCAGTCAACTTCTTGGTAAAATCAAGGTGAGTCATGTTCTGGCAGCCTATGAGAGATGACAGACTTTTATGCTTCCAGCTTTGCTCTGGGTGACTGTTTATACCTTGGCAGTGCCCAAGGAAGATCTCTTATGCCACAGTCTTGTCAGAATTGAAGTCTTTCTGGCCTGGGCCATCTCGAATCTCTACTGGCTGCATTGCGGGGAAGGACAGGAATACCTTTCTGTCACCCATTCTGGGTCATTTGTACCTCCAGGTGTGGAGAAAGAAGTCAGGGACTGAAAATCCTTCTTGGAAGTGCAGATTCAGACACATATTTTGTCTGGTTTTTTTTTTTTTGGTTGATATTTTGTGCTTTATAATGACATTTGTGAGTGATGTAAGAAAGTTTCTGTGTACTAAATCTATAGTTTCCATCTGATAAATCTCTTTTAGCACTGACTTCATTACTGGAGATGACAAAACTAAGATTATATGTATTAAAGTAACTGCTGACAATTCTGTTGTCTTTTCCAATCCCATTTCTACACAGAAGCATATTTTAATACAATTTAAGGTATGATAGTCCTAGGAGCATGAACAAGATGGATTCACTAATCAAATGGAAACAAGATCCAGCTTGCTATCTCTAGAATACAAGAGATCCCATCATAACCACATGCTTGTCTTTCTGCTGTTAAAGAGATTTATCATTTGGAGGGGCTTGGGGTCTGTCTTAGCATGTTCTGTCAAAAAATCAGAAAAATATCTCGCCTGTCTTCTAGTAAGATGCTGTCTGACTTTATTTAATTTTTTTAGTAGCGCTTACGAGGCATTGTCTGGGTCTGCTTAGACATTTGTTGCCTTTTCCCAGTTTCTTTACAAGAGTTTTTTTATTTCCTTTCCCAAGTCAGAGTTGCTGCAATGTGCTCTTCTATGCGGTACAAGTGTTCAAAAGCATTAGGAATGTGCAGCTTGTGCAGAATGCAGCTGCCTGCCTGTGAAATGGTATTAGACACAGAGAATACAGTATATTGATTCTTTGGCATCTATATCAGCTTCCTCTTTGTTTCTGAGTATCATTTAAGTCCTAGTTTTTTACCTGGTTGGATCCTGAAAGGTTACTGCTTTTGTCTATATAAATTGCCATAGCAACTGTGGTGCTGGAGCAAACAGTCATGAGCTTTAACAGCCTGGGGGGCAGCAGAAGAACACTCTTAATTTAGAGAACTTCATCTCTAAAATCTAGGTTGTTTTACCAGCTTGATTGGGCTATATTTTCTGTACTTCAGCATGACTCACTTTGTAACCTGTGGGCTACAGAATACCAATGTCTGTGTGGCAAGGAGGAAAGTGATATGAGCTTATGCTTGTTTACTTAGGAAGCATCATTTTCTTTCTCCTTTGGATAAATACCATACCTAAAAAGTCTAGAATGCAACCCCAAATATATATTGGCTCACATGTATATCTCAATGTAAAGGTTGTATTCTGATACTTTACTGCAAGACTATGGATCATGTCTGAGGCAAAGATGGGACGTTGAGCGCTATGACATAGCATTTGCTTATGCTAAAACTGAATTTGGCCTGTTGCACTGTGCCTTAGGTGTTCTCATGCCTCAGCCCTAGCAGTGCTAAGGGGCTGCTCTTTGCAGTTCTGTAATCTTTCACATCAGCTGTGGAGGCGGGGTTTTCCCATTGTTCTCACATCTTTGTTTATTCCTCCCATGGCCCTGCACCTATAACCCCAATATTCATTGGAAGATATTACCACTAGTGTGAAAATCAGCCTTTTTCACCAACCTTTTCATACCTCATTTTGTAGATGTTAGTTTATGTTAGAGACAACTAAAATTAACCCATAACAAAGCAGTATTTACTTAAAGCAGTATTTGTATACTAAATGCTATTAGTATTTTAAATATTAAAATATTATCCAATAATATATGTGCACAGAAGTTAATGACCAATGTGCAACACTTTATCTAATTACTATACTCAGCTATAATCATACCACAAAGAGGAACATCCAAGAGGGAGTTTGAGTTGATCCCATTGAAAAAAAGTGTATAATAAATAGTGGGAAACCTGCCAAAACCCATAATAATCTTTCTCTTCATCGTCACCATTGCTGCACAGGAGAGAGCCCCCAGAGGACACTTAATCTGGGCATCCCACCACTGCTATTCCTAGCTACCCACAGAGCAGTTTTTTTCTTTTCCTTCTCTGTGTTCTCAGTGGTAGACCCTGCTGATAACACTGTGCATAAGAGCCTTTCCCAACATCCTGTGTGCAACAGCCTCAACTGTGTGAATCTACGAATGATGTGCTTGAAACTAGGAAGGTAGGAAAAGTCATAAATGGTAGTATAGTAGATAAACCACGTGGCATTTTGCTGTTTGTCAGCAGGTCAGACTCACCCTTCAGCTTGTAGAGCAGAAATCAGTGGCTACTCATATTTTATGCCACAAATACCTGGCCTTAAGTAACACACAATTTAAATATAGATAATGACAGATATAGAGTTGGTCATT
>JBCJKH010030565.1:24029-41194 GCA_039877255.1 Loriculus beryllinus | reverse complement strand
GCCCTCCTCTGGACTTGTTCCAACAGTTCCATGTCCTTTTTATGTTGAGGATACCAGAACTGCACACAATACTCCAGCTGAGGTCTCACGAGAGCAGAGTAGAGGGGCAGAATCACCTTCTTCAACCTGCTGGTCACAGTGAGTGATGGTGTTTGTCTTCCCAAGTAATCATTAAGCATGATTGATCCCTGCTTTCCCAGATACAGCTGAACACCTGCCTGATGATGGGAAGTGGTGAATTAATTCCCTGTCTCACTTTGCTTGTGAGCAGCTTTTGCTTTACCTGTTAAACTGTCTTTATCTCAACCCATGAGTTCTACTTATTTTTTTTTTAACCCAACTGTGTCTCCCATCCCACTGGGTGGGCAGAGTGAACAAGCAACTGCTTGGTGCTTAGTTGCCAGCTGATGTTAAACCACAATACAGAAAAAGTCCAAGACAATTCTAGTTTTACAGTCTCGTTTTTCAGCTTGCAAACTGGAGATAAGAGCAGACAGGCTTTATGATGGTGTGGAGAAATCAATACATTTTTTCATTGATTCTTGTAGCTGCAGAACTCTCACCCAGCACAAGTACAGGAGTCAGAGTATGAGAATATGACTGTCCTGCTACACTACAAGTGTGCTCCTCAGAAATTGTGCTATTTGATTCACCAAGGATGAAGTCTGCACTATTACATGACTTCAACAACAGCAGCTGACCCAGGATCCCCTCTAAGCAGAGGAAGTTAGGTGCTACAAATTACCCACTGCACAGGTCAGAAACTACAAAAAAGCTAGTGGCAGCTGCAGCTGGAGGCACAGCTTCACATAAGGAAAATCCTTTTAAAAAGACAATTTTCAAACATTTACACAGGCCCTATTTGAAACTATGCA
The DNA here is from genome assembly GCA_039877255.1 of Loriculus beryllinus. Taxonomy (NCBI): domain Eukaryota; kingdom Metazoa; phylum Chordata; class Aves; order Psittaciformes; family Psittacidae; genus Loriculus; species Loriculus beryllinus. The sequence goes on along the minus strand of JBCJKH010030565.1, from coordinate 40,319 downwards.
TATTATTCCAAAAGAAAGAGGTCCACAAAGTTGCATGTAAAGAATGACACAGAAGTAGAGAACATCAAAATAGCTTGAAAAACTAGCTCAGAAGTGGATTGGTCAAGAAAGAATGAAATTAAGAACCTGGAACAAGTATCTAATTTTGAAACAAAAGGAGCTGGAGAAAAAAACCCAGACAAAATGAAATGAAAATTAAATTAATATCTTGAGTATAAAAAATAATTGAAGCAGAGTTGTAAGATTTACGTTTAGCTTACATTTTTATAAATCCTCTAGAAATAGTGAGAGTTTTTTGAAGTTGTTTTGATTTTGCTGGAACATTAATTTCTTAAATTGGCATTTTCATCTTCTGGTGGGAAATTTCTGACTTGCTTGAACCTGCGAAGAAACTGATTGTTAGTAAAGTGTGAGCTTTCAGTTGCTACAAAGCTGTCAAAATGGTGTAAAACTTACTGGAAAGTCATTTTAATATTATGGCCCACCTTTGCAGGTGACATTTTATAGTTGATCTGATTGTGCAGCAATGGACCTGAACTTTGTGTCATGTCTTTCATTTCCCAATTATTTATCAATTGTTCCAAATTCCTTCAACTCTTCTCTTTGACTTTGTGCTACTTTCCACTTCATTCCCGGACTGCACCACCTAACACCCTACACCTGCTTTTGATGTCACCAAACAGGAACAATGACTATAAAGTTATTTTCCTTTACAAGTCAAACCTGGAAGGTCTCTCTTTATTCATTTTATTTCCATTGCCAGTGTAAGTGTCCTTGTTGTTTTTCCCACTAGTGAAGAAAGGGCAGATGTCATTTTCACTGAAGCAAACACTTTGCTTTGAAGCAGTATTGATTTTTCCTTTCCCCTTCTGAAGCTTTGCCAGGCTCCATAAAAGCATGTCTCTTGTTCAGAAACCTCTTTGGGTTGAGAGACAGCAGGGGCACCAGAACCAGCAGGGAGCAGTGGGAAGTTAGGGCATCTGCTGGAGAATGACAATTACGACAGCAGATAGAAAGAGGTCACTTTATTTTTACCTGTACTGTGAGAACAATTGTGGATCAGAACAAAGCCAAATGGGAAACACAGCTTTAATACCAACTTATGATTGCTCTTTGTCTGAACCTGAATATGAACATTTTTCTAGGGCTTAGGTGTTACCAGTAGGACACTAAGACCGCCAGAAGTGACAGCTTGGCTAGAAGTTTAACCACAAAGATGACAACGTCATGACTTTCTGGCACAGTGTTATAAAGATATGTGAATTACACTACACTGTATTGGAGCATCATCATCATATGAACCTGCAGAGAACTTCTTCTGAATGCAGGTCCAGTGCTACAAAATAACTCATGTTTAAGAGAGATGAATGAACTTGTTTAGAACTAGCTTATGCAGTGCAGCGGTAGTTGAGCATGTTTATTAAGTTCAAGCATATTGCAAAAGAAGTGTCTTGCTTTCACCAAAATGTCTCTGTTTTGCATAGATTTCTTGAAATCTATGACCATGTGCACATATTTAGCATCCCTGCACTGGAGAGTCTCTTTTTTTTAATGTGAAGATGAGTGCTGGCTTTATGTCTTACTTAAAGGTGGTGTCTCCCACTGCCTCCAACACTTCTCCATGGCATTTTGTTCATACTGATTCAGAGGACTGTTGCATCACTTATTGAAACATCAATGTCACTCTTTGCCATGCTTTTGTATTTTTCATAGCTGTCAAGCTGGGAGACCTAGTCTTCCGAAGCTCATTAGATAAACAGCTGCTGCTGATACTGCATGTAGAAGTACAGGAGCTGCCTTTTGCAGAACAGGTCAAGTAATAATTGCAGTAGATTTTCCTACAGTTCTCTTTTTTTTTTTTTCCTGGTAAAATTAATATCTACTAACAGGAATTAAGTAACAACAGTAAGAGCTATTCCTAATGCTAGTAAGTGTGGTCTCATACTCTAAAGAAATAGATTAACCTAGTGCCCCCCTCTTATTAACCTTTTTCTATTCAGTTCCATCTCACAGTCAGAAAGTTCTTTAAACACTAAAAATCCATAAATTGGCTTCTAAATTCTCAGCTATTTTGAGAACTGTGCATATGTGACAGCTGGAAATGAGACTTTTTGAGCACCTGTGAAAAAACCTGTTATCAACAGCAGTGAGAGGGTACTGTTGATTAAAGGATGTCTTCTGCTATTCATTTATAAGGAAGTGATTCATTAAGTGCAGTCTGAAAACCATCTTTATACTGAACAAAAGGAAAATGTTTTGTGGTCACTGGGGCTTACAGGAATAGTTTGAACATGCCACTCTCCCCCCTTTCCCCCCCCTTGATGCTGACCTGCATTTTGTACATTAGCACTGCTCCAGCTGGCAATGACATTTGTCAGTGGACTTCAGCCTCCCCTGCACAGCCATCACTAGCTGCTGCTTTTCCTTCTCCCTACAACTAGCTATATCCACCAGTACAATTCTGCACTCTTTCTGCATGGATAGGAAGTATCTTAAAACTGCAACGCCCTGCATAGGGGTAGAAAAGCATAACTGATACTGTTTGTCCCATCAGGACCAAGCACAGCAAATAATAAATACATGAAAGGCATTTCAGTACCTTGGGTCGGCTTTGACTTTGCAGTTTCCTGCAATACATTTCAAGGCACATCACATTGTTGACTTCTGCACCAGTGTTACCTGTTCAGTGTACATTTGTTTTCATTATTTGTGCCCCCTCCTGCTGTTTTTTCTGACAAGCCTGGGATCTGCAAACTGCTTTCTCAGACCTTTAGGTAACAACCCATCATCAGCTGTACTGTGTATGGAAAGCTGCAGCTTGAATTTGTTTTCACAAAAGGCACATCACAAGACCTGCCTAATCAGCAGTTACCTAGTTTGCTCACACTAAACAGAGTCAATTTACAGACCATGCCTGCTGTTGACCCTGCTGTCTGCTCTGGATTATTCCAGTCTGCCTCTACTTTCTAAAATTAAATGTTAGCATTTTTAATTGCTGGGTTTAACCCTTGCCTAGTTGGGCACAAGCTCATGCAGTTACAGATCTCTCCAAGGCAAGCAAGAGGGAGTGCATGTGAAGAAGCTGGATTAAGGTTGCTGGCAGTAACAAAATGGGTTTGTGCCATTCTGATTCTGTCAATCTTCCATAGATGATTGAATGGTGGTGAAAAAGGTCAGGTACTGATGTCTTCTGTCTTCCTCTGCCCAGTTCACACACTCCATCATGTTGCAGAGACTCCAGCTCTTGGAACATGATGCTTCATAGGACTGCCAGTTTAATTCAAAGCAACTCCAAGGTTGCTACTTGTTCATGTTGCAGCTGACTGAGTTTGTAAATGTTGGGGGATATATCTTGTGGGTAGGCATCTCAGGTTTACATGTGGTAAGTGCTCAGTGCTGGTATTACAGAACATGATGTTTTATCACTGTTCTTTCTTTTTGTTGTTGAAGACATATGCAATGAAACTGGCTCATTCAGAGTAATAGCTGCAGTGCAATTTTGCAATAATTTTGAAAAATATAGGCTATCTTTCTATATATTACTTAAAGGTATCACTAAATTTGTCTAGAGGAAATACAAATTATTTTTTTTTTTAACCAAAAACCAAAAGACTGTTAAAATTATTATAGCATTTCTTTGACTTCTAATGAGACCATTTTTGTATGAAACTATCTCTAGGTTATCCAATCTTAAAAATATTTCACACTGTTTTGGTTTAAACCCAGCCAGTAACTAAGTACCACACAGCTGTTCACTCACCCCCCAGGTGGCATGGGGAGGAGAATAAAAAGAATTCAAACCCTGTGGGTTAAGAACAGTTTACTAATTGAAATTAAGTAAAATATAATGATAAAAGAAATAATACCAACAATACCAATACTGATAATAATAGTAGGGGACAATAAAAAAATGGTAAATGAAAAACTGAGAACACAAAAGTGATGCACAGTACAATTGCTCACCACTCACTGACCAATACCTATTCTGATACACTCAGTGATCAGCCTCTTCTGGGTAACTGCCCCCAATTTAGATACTGAGCAGTCCTTGATCAGTTTAAGTGCTACTTCACAACAACTAAAACATCGGTGTGTTATCATTATTCACAGACTAAAGCCAAAACACAGTACTGTGCCATCTACTAGGAAGAAAAATAACTCTATCAGAGTTGAAACTAGGACACACACAATAGAAGTACAGCCTATCCCACATAGTTTGCTATATAGGCTTCCAAAGATTTGCCCTCTTAAAATTCCAAGTTCAGCTGCTTGTATTATGATCAGATTTTTCTATCCATAACCATGCTCTGACCACAGCAACACAGAGCCAGGAAGAACGTTCAAGAAACAAACTCTGCACTTACCTGCGTCGTTATGGATGGATCACCAACCACAGATATGATGAAGCTGAAGGAGTAGCTACAGATGTGCTTTAGTTTGGAAATAAGCACCTGAGTACTCCGGGCACTGTCATCTATTGTAAGTCTGCTGTAACACCTATGAGTTACAGTCAACAGCAAGCCAATGGTTCAGTTTAAAATTTTAAGCTCAGTAAATGTTTGCTTGCTTTTCCTTAAGATTTTACCAAGATTCAATTTGCTGCTTCTATTTCTTTATCACACCAGCCAACATACTAAGGTCTATTACCATCATGACAGTGATAAAAACCTGAAATGAGCTCTTTGGTTGCTCCCTGCTGCTGCATTTCAGTCTAATGCCTGTAAATGCCATGTGGAAGTGTCCCCAATGGACTCAGCTGTGCTATGACCACTTACCCTTATTAGCCTGCAGCAAGAGTTGCTTTCCACTGCCAGTGTTGCCTTTCCATAATTTTTCTTGACTTTTCAGTGAGACTTTGGCACTGCCAAGACAGCTGATGGAGCTATGGAGGCCATAAGGTACCATAATCATTGTACAGTCCTATTGTACTCCAGCATGACTTGCAATGATCAAATAAAAACATGTGTATCAGCCTCAGAACATCCTAGGCTTGTGTGTGACTAACATCAACGAGACAAAGACATTATTAAACTCAGAAGTCGAACAAGGACATTTAAGGTTTCTTGTTTCATTAGCATATGCCTATAAGATTGAAGAGAGACAGTAGATACTAATGCAAATCTAATACAGAGACTGAATGCCAGCAGAGAAATTCCTGTTGTCAATGATAAAAGACAAGCCGTTTCCTAGAAGTGCTCTTTATTAACTTTGTGAAACCTAAACCAAGCTACAGCTTATGCAGGTAAGCTTATGCAGGTAAGCATGCTGCACAAGAAAATGCCATCTATAATGCAAGACTGAAGCTAGTGACACATAGGTAAGAGTAACAATATCAAAAAAGCTTATTTTTTGCTGATCAAATGTGAACCATATGTAATCGTACCAACCCTTAATCCAAAAAATTCTACTATAAACCGAAGTCTCCTGTGTCTGGTATCTAGGTTAACTAGATGACAACCTCTTGGCAAATTACTCAAATAAATGGAAGAGTTCCTAGAAGATTATACAATCAATGAGTCTTATGAATGCTTATAGCTGTTCTCTGAAATTCAGAATTTTCTATCTTTGACCTCTGATCCAAGAAACCAGCTTTACAGAAGCTTTATACATCAACTGGATAGACATGCAGTTGATGGTGATTGCACCACAGGTAGTCCCCTTTAGCTGGTACTTTTCATATTGATCTCTCCTCTAAATGGATAATGTTTAGTAGTTTCATAGGCAATGAAGCCATCAATATCTCTGTTTTTACACTTCTTTGACCTCAGCATGTGGCAAATACTGCTATGAGTTTTATCTTTTTTGTTCTGTTTGTTTTTAGTTTTTCAGTTAATCTGATGGCAACACATAGCATGAGGTTCAGAGATTTGAAGAAACACAGCCAAGGCATTCTATATAACAACTCGCTAAGACATAAGCAATCACATTTTGCATAGTTCTCTTAATACTACTGATGATTTACAGGACAGCAATTGGTTGTCTCTCCAGGAAAGCATGTTTAAAATTATTTAAATTAAACCTTGCACTATAGCATGTTACTAGAAATACGGTGGTTTTAAGAACTTGTCAAGTAGATGCCAGAGACCACACAGAAGTCTAAAAGTACTCATAAAGCCCTTCAAATGCTTGACATTGACGTGCCTATTGTACATCTTCAAGCTCAACACAAGTTAAAATAGTGCAGTTCACTGTGACATTGTAACTAGAGGCTGCTAACCAACCAAAATAATTTCTTATGCTTCTTACAACTAACTGCGCTTTTGCTTTTGGGCAGTTTTTGAAAAATACAGTTCTCATCCTTTTCACATGTGAACTCTTGCTGTTCCTACAATCTCTTATAGTCCTTAGACAAAGGTTTGAAACCTACAAACACACCCAAAACTGGAAGGATTTTTAAAAACAGCTACTGTGTGTTAAGTGTATCTAAACCCATACTAACTTGAGAAGAATCAGCCTACTTGATCAAAGAAGCTCAAACTGGCAAAAGACAGCAGTCATGCCAAGTGCAAGAAGAAGCCTCTGTTTCTACTGGTGAGCCAGACTGCTTAGTAGTGGTTTAATCCCCAGATTTCACTCTTCTGGGCTGCTCTTTTTCCTTCAGCAATTCTTCCCTGCTTTCTCTCCACTACAGAATTTCTCTATTCTGCATTTGCACTTTGCCAATTCAGTACTAGCAAAGCTTATCCCTCACAAAGTAATATAACATGGAATAAAATAATGTTGTGGAACTAGCAGTTATTGTAAACTGTATAGCTGTGCCTTAGCTATAAAGAACCTTGAAGCTATTTAGAGAGATGGGAGAAATAAGAAGAAAATCTTCAGCCCATCTAGCCATCCCAAAGCAGAATCCATTGCGAAATGCATTCTGTACTACAGAAAATATATGGAACCTACTCCAGGTTTATCTATACTTACCACGGGAAAGTTGCTACACTATGAAGTTTTTAAAGTGAGAATTTTTCATTACTTCATACTGCCTCAGAGTATTTGCTATGTAATTCATATCACTGCTGGTCTTACTCCCTTAGCCAAAGGCACTATGGTAATAAGATAAATAATAGGTGTGAAAAGCAATCATTCTGCTCTGTGCAACTAAAAAGCAATTAATTATCAATAGTATACACATATAAAAGTAAATGCGTTACCTCATAAGAAGGTTTCAGGCTTTCAAAGTTAGTTAAATTTTTCCAAAGGACAGAAAGGACAACTTTTTTTTGTCACCTACTTCGGATTCCCTCTCAGTCAACAGAGAAAACCATGTACTAGGAAACTGTGATTTGTCCAGTACTAAGATTCCCCTTCGTACTAATTTCAGATGAGATCTAGTGAGCTTCTTCATGCTAGACAACTAATATTGGTAGCTAAATTTAGAAGAAGAAATTCACCGTGATAAACTTTTACACCCAACCAGAAATCTACAGCAAAACCACCTCCCAAAATCACATCCAAACTGTCAAGCTCTCTTTTTGCTCTCTAAGAAGGTTTCTAGTTTTAAAAACAGTTTCTAGTTTTAAAATAAAAACCTTGAATTGAATTGTAGAATGAAACCATTGATGAATACTAAAGAAAAAAAAAATCATATGGATTAACCTGGGAATCTCTGCTAGCTGGCCAATAATAATTGAGTTTGGATGTTACTTACCTTTTTTAGTGAAGGTCCATGTTTCCACTTTCATGAAGTTATTCTAGACTTACCTGTATGCAAATGAGAGCAAAATTTATTCATCTGTGTGGACAAATTTCACATAGGAGTAACCTTGTGAAAAGTAGAGAAACAACACTGTACAATCATGTCTTTATAATCAATCGGTAAAACATGTCATGACTTATTCTGGAAACGTATGTTGTGACAAATGAATGATATGTTATTTTTAGATCCTTTCATATAGACTTCCTTGCATTAAATTGCCGCCAAGGTTGTTTCTACAAGTGGATAGATTAAATAGGTACGTTGTACATGTCACTCTCCCAAACTGCATCTTGCCAGAAGGTTTTATGTCCCCTTTTCTTCCCCCCCTATTTTATGTTGTACTGGGTGTGGCCCATGACTGCTTTGCAATCACAAGTTTTCTTTTTCTGTCCTTCACACCCATCCATAGGGTACAATCACACTCCAGCCCAGAGCCATGTGGTCACGCTGATCCAGTGCTGAGCCCAACCTCACAAGACCTGCTGAAAAATAAGGTATATTAGTTGATTTTTGCAGTTATCACAGTGATGTGTCTTTTTGGGAAGGACCTGTCTATATTCAGCCACCAAGCGTAAATACCTTAACATGCTCCTCTTTGCAGAAGTACAGATAGATAAATAACTCAAGAAAGTCTGGAAACATTCGAAGGCTCTTTGAAGCCTCACAAGAATTCATACAGATATCTGAACTGATGAACTGATCCTTTTTTCAGTAAAGTCAACAGCAAAATTCTCATTAACTTCCACAGCAACTGAATAAAATCACTAGGTGCAAAACTTATTATTTTAAATTATGCAGTTAAAGTGTTGTCAGCTCACACAGTCTTTCACAAACGTTTTGTTAATTGAGCTCTAGTATTTCACCTCTGGTTGACAGTACTACCAACTTCCGCTTGAAAAAAAAAGTTACTAGCTCTTACAGCTGTAAAGCAGAAAACCTGAACACTAACTGCCCAATTCTATAGGCTTAAAAATTGCCCAAATCTATAGGCTCAAAAACTTCCCAACTCTACAGGCTTAAAAACACCTCATTAATTTATTATGAGGTAAGCTCATAAACACTGAGTACCTGGCACTTCTGAGACTAAAAAAGGGAAAATTCATATGACAAGGGAAATCCAGCTATTTCTGTCTTGAATTTACGGCAAATTTGTGTCTCAGTTGTACATCTCCCCTTCCAGAATGGAGCAGAGCAGAGCAGGCTTACCACTGCTGTACAGCATGATTGTGCCTTTGATGCATTGGTCAACATACATGATTTGAGAATCAGGCAGAACTGAATGCTCCTTGTTGAATAGATTTTAGCATAAAACAGCTTTATATTGAAGCTGCAAACTGTGGTACAAACTTTTTCTTTGCATCGATGTAATTTCCAGGGATTTTTTTTTTTCTTGTTGATTTTTTTTGTTTTTAATATGTAGAAGGCACTTTTTTCTGAATTTTTGACTTACGTACAAATAACATTATATTTTAAAGCACATTTTCATGCCTGATAGTGCTCATAAATCAGGTAGTTGTAATAATTTCTGTGAGGGGAAATTATTGTTCATGCATGTGAGAAAATACGCAAAATTGGACAGTGAGATGAGCCATGATGAACATTAAAGGTCCGTAAGCTGATCGATAGCTGGTGTAAATTGTAAAGGCTTCATTGATTTCAATGGTCCTATGATACTAATTCAGCTGGTGTTAAAAAAAATGTGAGCTCAGCATCTGTTCAGTAACAGTTGAGAATGCGGAATGAGGTACAGGTGTTGCCTCCACACCAGTACTTGCATTTACCATTGAATTGACTATGCATGGTGCAGAAAGGTTTATTGGTGCTTTTTGAAATCTCTACTTGCTGGAGCAGTGCATGTGAGTACGCACGTGGAGAGAAAAATGTGTATGTATGTATATACATATATATATACACATGTATATAAGAAGGCAGTTTCTGTGACAAATAATTACTTAACATGGCTTTTACTGCTGGGATAGTAATTTTATCTTAAAAAAAACCCAATCCCCAACATTTCAAGGTACTCTATGAAAATTACGTGTCCAAAATTGTTGCACTTATATGAGGTTTTTTCATTTGTCCCAGTAGCAAGGGAAACAACTCAGAACAGGCTTTAACCCACAAGTTAACATAAAACACTTAAATTCCTCTTAGAAACTAAAGCTTATTACAGATATGATAGTTTCTCATGTATATAAATTACTGAGAACTGTAATATCAACAAAAAGCAGTGAAGCGAGGTTGCACATAAAAATCTGCACATCCTAGGTGATTCTCAAATTTTTTTTTCAAAGCATTTTCCACCAGATAAAGTTCATTACCTTGTTCTAACCATTTCCCATTTCATGAAGTTTTCACTGAATCTGTAAATAAAAAATTAATTATATAATAGCATTAACAGAACCTAATAGAAAAGGGACTTTACAAATGGCCAGTGATTAACTGCTGCACAGTTCTCTTGAATGTCTTAGGAAATGCCACTGATTTCTAGTCCACATACAAACGTATTGATGTGCCAGAAATAAGACAAATGAGAATGTTCAGAGTAAAAGCCAGTTTGTTATTTTCAAATTGCTCATATTTAGTTGGAGACATCAGAAGTGCATCTAAATCTTATGTATGATTATTTCAAATAGAAAAAGAGATTTTAATGATATTTGGAAAAATTCCCTTAGCTTGCAGACTGAAAATAATGCAGAACTGCTGCAACAGATATTTTGACAAGAGCTCTGAATGAAAAATAACAAAACCTCTGCAGGGAGTTTTCTCATTAACCTAATTTATTTGGGAGTACATTTTCTCAATAATAATTAAATTATCTAATGTTTGCTTACATTAAAAAGTGATCATCTGTAACAGTTCATTACTAGAAAAAAGGGGGGGAAAGGCCAATATTTTAAACTAACACCACAGGAAAAAAAAAACCAACTTACACACATCAAAGGAATGCCATGATGTTTGTCAGCTTTCTATAAAGTCAACTGTTTCATCTCTAGCAAAGTTGGCAACAGAAATTCCAGCATTTTCTGTGCAGTGGTGGCTTTAAACCTGTAACATTTATTTCTTAGATCTTTATTCATCTGTTTTTCAGGGTGCTTCAATAACCAAAATATCCAATTGTTAAAGTCTTGTGACACAGGAATCCATGTTTAATACAGACAAGGAAAAATATAACTCTATTTTATTATGGACCACTCTATTCCAGTAGTTCATGCATGCCTTTCAAGTCTTTCGTGGATGGAGAATACCAGGTATAGCCAACTGAAATACCATCGAGCAAAATGTGTTTTTATCTGCTTTATTTCTCCTAGAAATGTCAGCACAGCACATTATATTGCCTGTAATTTTAATAGCTAAATGAGACAACGATTCCATTGTTATTTTTCTCTCAAAATGGTAGAATACATTTTCTTAAAAAGGTCTGCAAACATATTTACAAAAGTGTGAAAGCAATAAATGCAGGCTTTTTATATTTTTACTGAACTTACAAAGACTGACTGGTTTCCTAATTTTATTGGAAATCTGGTCCAACGATGATACAAGAAATTAAATATCACACTCAGTTTTGCTTTCTTATAGGCTACTGTGGAAAATAAATCAAAAGTATTTTTAAAAGAACAAACTTATAGTCAATGATGCATAATGAAGATATTCCAAACCCATTTCCTACATTTTAATTTTGTTTCAGATTTAAAACATCTCTTGCTCTTTCTTAATGCTATAGTAAAATGTGGGCTACCATCTTACTTTTGGAAAGCCAGCTGCTGTAATGTAATTATAAAGTAGCCACTGAAATATCATTCACAGTATCTGTATCACAGGAATGGACATTTTTTTTTTTTTTCCCCAAACAGGCATGATTAAATTTGTGTTACTGCCTCCATCTTTCACATTTTAAATACTGTTGGCTGACAGAAATAAAGTGTAGTGTCATGCTTGGTTTACCTAAATCATTTATTTTGTAACTAATAAAAGTAAACAATTACCAGATACTGTATATATAGAGATATATAGATATATGGCCACAATAAACTATAGTAAAGAGTTATTTTGGTTTTGATAAAGAAGAGCACATAAAATCATATTTCATGAATATCATGTTTTATGGCCATTAGTATTTTTGTGTGTTTTTTGTTTTGTTTCATCAACATAGCAAAATACAATCTTCCTATTAAACAATAATTATCAGATGGCAGACAATTTTTTTTATTGGTTATGGAGAAATAACATGATGTTAGAACAATTCTCTATGGGAACTACAGACAGAAACTTGTTTTTTAATAACTGAGCCATTAGCCCAAGCTTCAATAGTCATCTGTGCAAATTCAGTTGATATTCCTAGTTCATCACCACAAGTGAACTTGTCTGTCAGTCAAAGGTATTGATCTATCATTTCAGAGAATTAATTTACTTTCTAAAATCACAGGCCATGTCTCCATTTCAGACAGAGGCAAAATGGTTCAGGACGTTGGCACACACTCTAACACCAAAGACACTCTAGAGTTTCCAAAGACACACTCTAACCCCAAAGTTCATATATGCACTATTTGTGCATATTTGTACAAAGAGGAAGGAGACAGAGAAAAACATGGAAAAAGAGAAAGAGATAATGGCTAGTAGGTTTAAAAAAGAGAAATGTAAATCTCCCATTCTGAGTCAGAGCAGCAAACTATCTCATGGCTCATACTGGCTAATACCGATAATTCAGAAGAATGAGCAAGAAAGCCTGTAAAAAGCACATTTCTCTCCAACACTGATGAATGAAGCTTATAATCATATGTGTGTATAATTCAGATTTTCAAAATATTTTTTAATCAGAAATTAAAGTTCTGACTCTTGATATGAATAATTTCTTAGCTTCAGTGGTTTCCTGCAAGGATACTTTTCATTGCATAAGGATTTCTTATGCACTGTATAATCAACATTTGATATTTTTTTTTAAATTTCAAATTTGCAAGCATTGCAGTTTCTCTTGTCACTGTTTAGAAATGTTTTGTCTGTCAGTGATTTATGCACTTCTACGAGCGAGAAATTTTAGGCCTGTGACAGTAATACCCAATCCTTCAATTTCTAACCATCAGCCAAACGTAAGTTCTAAGGCCTGAGGCTGTGACCAAGGTGTGGTTTAAATTGCATGTGAAAGAAGAATATCTTCCAGCTATTGCTGGTTGTCCCCAATTTCTGATACTTTTAATACAGCTGTTTCAAAGTTGCTTTTTTCCCATCACTCCCACAGCACATTTACAGAATGAGATCCACTACATCACCATATCTCCATTACGCTAGGTGCAGCATGAACACAGATGCAGACAATTTCCTTGAATTGTGCAGAAACATTAATCAAACTGCCAAAAAATACATGCCTTGGGAGTTTACTTAAAGCTGTGTTCTTCAAACACTACTTCATGCCTTCTCTGCAGATAGTTTTGGAATAATCTCTTCCTTTGAAATGGAATCAGTGCTGGGTGTGATCATGAGAAATTTTTCATCCTGACATTTTAAAATATCATGTAAGGAGAAAAAAGAAAAAGAAAACTAGATTGCTAATTGACTAGAGTGACAAATATTTTGGTGTTCTCAGGTTCTGATGTTGTCTGGTAAGTGGAGGTAGCTTCTTCGTTGGCTAGTCTCCTTTCAATATGTGTGTTTTATATTAGATATCTGGTATAGCTGGGTATTACATTGCTGACAAATCAGTCATTCACTGGAAACATAGCTTAGAGACAAACCTACCAAATTTTATTATCCCAAATAAGAGTGATAAAGCATTCTGAAATGTGAAGATAGTTTATAAGCACTTGCTATAAAGTCCAGGTAGTCAAAGTCACTTTTCTCCACAAGTGAGGTCCTGGAACCCTGTGAAAACACAGTTCTATTTTTGGCTGACTTAGAATAGGGATTTGTATTAATGTATCCTGCCCAGAAGAATACCTGAAAAATCAGTTCACATAGTCACTTTTATACTTTTCTGCTGCCTTATGAATATTTAAATAGTCTGTGCAGAATATCATGGGTCTGACAGAAAATGCTGAGGGAGAGCTACCTCTGTGAAAATATTTGAGACTGCTGCAGTAATCTCAGTGGTCAGATCCCTACACCAGGAAAGGTCTTGACCCTGTGCATTTCATAACTTTATATGAACCCCTTAAGTACTAGGTTATTAGATAAAAATATAAAATCAGGATACAACTTGCTTATCTAAAATGTGGCTTCTCTTACCTTTCATTTCAAGTATTCCACAATAAAATATTCATTTTCAGACTGAACAAAATATTTTGCATGAACCTCAGGTGACTTGGTTTTCTTTTCAACAAAAAGGAAAAAGAACTATACCTGCCAAAATGAAAAAAATGACCCAAAATTAAATAATTATATTTCAATAGAGCCTTCAGATGAAAGGATACATCCCTTGAATGTCTCAAATGCGTACGTCTGATTTGAAGAGCTGCTCTCTAATTGAATTTAACACAGGTGCACTGGTAAAAGCTGAGATACACTGCAGCTTTGAAAAGTCACCTCCAGAACATTAAAAAGCTGGTGGTATAAGTGTCAGCAAGTTTAAGAAAACAAAGAGAGAGTTATGCTAATTCACACTAGAAAGAGCCTAACACAGTGTCTTGTTTCCAGGCTTAAGAAAGTGTTGCAAAGTTTTGTTACCTCTTGTTTTGATTTTATACAGTAAAGGAATAAGGTTAATGATACCCAAGTTAGCCTGTGGCTGATACTCAGAGAGCAAAAGTGAAATAGGAAAAGGCACTGTGGCTTTTGCAATTCTAAAGCAATTAGTACGTATTAATAATCCCACGCATACCTAAGACAGGTGCCTCTCACAGAAAAAAAAGTGTCATAGCTATAACAGAGGAATTTGAATGTTAAACCCAATAGACCTGTAGGATAAATTCTGCCTTCAGTTTTACGTAACTCAAATTTTGAATCTACTGCTTTGAATTTATATTTGTACAAAAATAGAAGTAAATGAGTGTGTGTTAATGAAGTTAATTGGCAATTTGTATGCCTGATTCTATGATTTTATGATTCTATTAGAGAGAAAAAAATATCTACCAAAGTCTCATTTACTGGACCTCCAAAAATCACAGCAGTGGTATAAATGGCACAGAAGAATACGACATAAATCAGCAATGAAATACAGATATATTGGTGTTATGGGAAAACAGTACTAACACAGAAGGTCCTGCAAGAAGGTGAGGGAGCAGGCGTAATTGTTGGGCACAATTTTAAAAGTTAGGTTGTAAAAAGTAGATAATTTGCCTTTTTTGCAGACTCACATACTTTACTGACATGACATGTATGTCTCTGCGTATGATACATTGGTTACTTACTATATGTAGAACAAAAGTTACCTACATAGATTTTAATATGAAGAAGGATCTAAAGGGAACAGAAAATACTGATATTGCTTAGAATCTAGTCCTGAAAGCACTCATCTACCTGTTCATCTAGTGAAAAGTTGCTCATTTGTGGCGAGCACAGGGAGGTACAGGTACTGCTGGAAAATTTTTGGGATTCAGGAACACAAGAGAATTGATGCTAATGAAGGCGACAGATTAAATGTCTGGCTGCTGCATAAAAGCAGAGCATAACTGCATAAATGTCCTCAGTTAAAACCTTGTCTTGTAAACTGTGTTGGACAAATATGAGACGGACTCTGCATGTGATGTGATGTTAGCATTTCTAGAAAAAAAGCCTGAATAATTGAATCTAAAAGATCAAAAGAGAGCTACTTTAAAGCACTCATGACTTTGTGGATGACTTTGAAATGCAATCTGTTTGGACACAAAGTTGCATAAATACTTCTAATCAAATAGAGTCTGTGTATCTCTTCCTTGATTTTTCTTAATTAACAAAGGAAAATTGAATGAGGATTTTAATAAACCCCAGACCATCTCAGCTCTTTCCTATTTCCTAAAAAGGCAGTCAAGGGTAAGTGGGGAAAGTCAAGGTCCCCTCAGTTCCTTCGTCTTTCCAATATTTTATTCATAGTAACTTATTTGGCTCCAAATATTTGAGTATGGATATTTTTCTGCTGCCCCATGTTATAGTTTTCATTCTTTCTGTCCTGCTTCTTCACTTCTTACTACGCTTTTTACTTTTTTATTTCCTGTCACCTTTTCCACTACAGAGATGCTTGTAGACATTCCTGAACACAAAACCTATTTGCTTGCTAGCTGTAGTTTGCAGTAAAGGTAACAATTAAGTTTATCAGAAGAATTTCTCTCTAGCAGCCTAGCATTGCAGGTGCTAGGCATTACCTAAAGCACTGCTGATCTTCAGACTCGTTGTGAAACATGTTAAGAAAACAAGGCCTAAATCCTGAGACTATCAAATGACAGTTAGGGTGGAGGACCTAGTGGGAAGACTGTGCTTAAACACAGCTCTGTGCATTTGCTTCTCAGGAACAGAATATTTAGTTCCTGTCAGATCTCCATTAAAATGTTCATTACCAGGTACATGTAAGTATGAAAATGGTGCTCAGTTATTCTAGAAAAATAAATTGTGTCCCTGTACTCTGCTCTCCTGAGACCTCACCTGGAGTACTGTGTGCAGTTCTGGTGTCCTCAACATAAAAAGGACATGGAACT
>JBCJKH010030565.1:12592-23929 GCA_039877255.1 Loriculus beryllinus | reverse complement strand
AAAGACCTTGTTTTACAACTGGGGAGTGTAATAAGCACTAATGAAATACATTGATTCTTTGTTTTGGTTTGGCCTTTTTTTAATAGCTAAATAAAAGGACTGTAATTGTAGTACTTTATTTTGCTTTCAGCTTCATTTTTAACATCTAAGCTTGGAATTAGCAAACATGCTTTGAACCTCCTCACAATTGTTTATGAAATTTCAGTCACCCAAATAAAATCCAGGTGATTTTTTTTGTCCATCATGGAATACTGCAGATTTATTTCAATTAGGCCTCTTCCTTGGATTATTTTTGGTGTTGGTATTTGTGGTTTTAACTTATTCTTGAGAACTAGGGGAGACGTGTGTAATACTATTACATCATACAGTCACAATGTCAGTACTTCTGTAAGAAACGATAATAGCTGGGACTAGCCCACAAATATGCAGTTGTATTAGTTGTAGAAAGCATGTTTATGTCTTCAAAAACCAGACTGGTCTTAAGATATTACTCTTAATTTGAGACAGTTACCATTACTTCATTAAAAAATGACAAAACAGCAATAAACATTTTAGCTCTTTAATGAGCAAAGATCAGGTCTCTTAGCATTGGAATAATATTCGTTATCCAGATTATCTTTATTTCACTCAGTGACCAGTAATATGGCCAAGAAGTACAAAGTAATTTTCCATCAAGTAGTATACAATTTTCGTGTGTAATAAGCTTTCATTCTTGAAAAAGAGTAACTGAAAAGAAATGTTTCTGTTACTGCAGTTAGTTTGTCAGAGAAAGTTCTTCGCATTATCTTACAAACTATCAAAATTGCTAGTAATTTGAAAAAATGTAAAAAAAAATCACGTAACTTTAGTCTAATAGAAATATAGTACAGATAAGAGAGAAAGTATTTATCAGGGATGTGCTCTTCAGTCCATCTCAATTATTTCTTTTATATAAATGTACATCTGATTACATATACAAACATTTTGAAAGGACCATGATATATAATTACTGGAAAGCAACAGGGGAATGAAAAATTTCTTGTTATTTTAGAACACTCATTTCAAATCACACAAACATGTGTAGTATTCAGATTTTAAAATTTCAAGTTGTTGGCTCTCTCCCCATTCTTACATATACTCTTTTTCCATCTGGTCTAGAGAATTCATTTGAATGGCAAAGCTAATGTATAGCAATTAAAGTATTGCAAGTAAACTTTTTAACATGCAACATGAGTTTAAACAATAAGCTGAAAGGTGAAATCAAAGTGGTAACACTGGGGCATTTCTGTATTGCAAAATATCATTGCAATTAAATTTTTGGACACACTTCAACAATTTGAACTAAATATATTGTAATTAAATCACAGCAAATCATAAATCCTTCATCAAAGAATATTCCATGAAAACTATAGTTATGTTAAAGTTAGGAATTATTTAAATGGAAAGGAAAAAGAACATAAGTAATAGACTTTTTTTGTCTGGGATTCCTATCAGTGAGAGTTCACCACTGTATATCTAAAATGCTATATATACCTTGAGGAACTGTTGCAATTACTTCTATTTCTGAAGCTACCATGAAATATTTTACTGTAATTACTTTTGCCCCTTTAAAAAACTTCTTTAGGTTATTCCAATTGATAAAGAAAGCTTCTATTAAAAACTCCAATGGGATGAGAAGAATTTTAATTACGGCTTAATCAGCAGCACAGCCACCAAGCATATAAATTATCATGCACGTCGTGCTAAAAATATCCAGTTTTCTTTATTCCCACAACTTTTATACTGACAGCACTTATGTGATAATGTTGTACCTGCCAGGCTGTAAAACTTCTTAGACTGGCAGATTTCAGCATGAGCCCCTTTCTAAGGCCTTAACAGCATTGGTGCTTTGTGTACTTATTCAAATATGTAAATATGGTCTACACAAGAAAACAGGTCCAAATAAAAATTGGTGAAAATTATCTGACATTCCATTAGTGTGTCCCTTGTGCATATTTATAGATTTTTAAAATTTTCAGTCATAGTTCTTTCCTGTTTGTGTTGCACATGCCTAATTCCATTATGTAACTTAAATCTTCAAAAAATTAATACTTGAATGTGAATGAAAATATCATTCAGGACAACTGCGTCAAGCAATTGCAAACAGTTGTTTGGTGGTTTTTTTTGTTATTTTGTTTTCTTTCTTTCTTAAGTTCATTTGTTATATGTACAATTCACTTCTGCAAAACCCCAAAAGTTCTTGATATGTATATTCACATATTATTCCTCCATATTTAAATAGTAAGAGTCTTGTAGGTTGAAAGCCAAGTAATCTTCAGTTATATCACCTACTGTAATCCATCAAAAAATAAAGTTTGTTTCGTCTTGTCTGGCTATACCCTGGTTGTTGAGTGTGAATGGGGGTGGGGATGAGGATGGGGCAGAGTATTGTTCTGTCCTCCAGTAAATGTATTGAATGTGTGTAGGGGTTGAATCCCTGGTATAGTGTTGGGGATCATTGTGATCGTGTTAGGTGTCATTAAGGGAATATCATCAGGAGACCTTCTCATAGCTAGCGTGTAGTCTGGGGGACAGGCGGTCCTAAGAACCACCTCGTGTGGATGGATGGACTCACATTCATGATCCAAGTCAGTGTGCTTCATTTGGAGGGACATTATCTCCTCTTCTTGTGCATGGGTAAGATCATTGGTAGTAGAACGTTGTGGACTACATCGCCTATGAACATCATGTCTCCTTTTGTCTTTTTTGTAGTACAATGCTGCAAAGGCCAAAATGTTCAGGAACAGCAAAGATGCACCAACTGCAATAGTAACACTCAATTCTGTTGAATAGTCCCTTTGATCCACTGAAAATGGGCTTGGTTGTTGTTTGGGATCATCTTGTTTGGCTGTAGGAAAGGCTGAAGTAACAGAAACAGAATTTTTCCTTGTTGGTCTGAAAGTATTATCAGTTGACGGCACTTTAGTTGTGGTAGAGGTATACTGTGAAATGTCATTAAGATTGTGCAGATGAGGTACCAGTTCCAACCAAAGGTTCACTTTGTTGGCCCTATAATGTTCTTTAACTCTTGGCTTTAACCCAATGTGAAGATACAGTTGGTCTTTCTGAGAATATCTGGTCCATGCTACTTCTTCAAAACGATTTGGTTTTGTATGGATGAATTTTGTATCCTGTGGTACTGGTTGATTTGGGTCACTAAAAAAAAAAATAAAAAAATCTCTAATGTTACAAAGTATTTCAAAAGGAATTATAAAATTAACATAATTAAGATTTCATACTTAATATTTAAGTCTGCCTTTGGACAGAGCAGAATGCTATTTCCTAAAATTAGAGTCCTTAATAATCTTGATTAGAAACACATTATGCAAATGAACCCTTCTTTTACATAGACTTCAGAGACTTCCCTAGTTCTCCAAAAGGCTGGTATCTCTCACCCTGAATGTTTTTTGCTGCTGAGGACAGATTACCACTAATGTGGTAATGTGGACAAATGTCTGTGATACCAGCATGAAAGCACATTAAGCTTTGCTTTTCTATTTTAGCAACATGAAGCTCAGCATTTTAGTTTATACAAGGTATCTGTGGCCATGAGGTGAAAGACCATGGCAGGACATAGCTTAGCATAATACAAAGTGACTTGTAAGTCCAACAGCTGAAAGTAGGAAAGTGTTTTGCAATACCAGTGAAAGAAGAATTAATGAAAATGACAAAACTTTGGAAGTTCAAAGTCACATATTTTATGGTCAGATTTGTCAATTTATACCACAAAACATTATTAAAATAACCTGTAATATATCTGATGCAACATTTATGTAATTTTCTGTCTCATGGAATGAAAATATTATCAGTGCGGGGGTAAAACAGTTACTAATGCAACCATTTTTAACTACACACATATTACATGCTTAGTTTTGGACTGTTCTGGGGGTACCTTAATTATTTTTTGTGTACAAAGTTGTTTTTTTTTTTAACGCAGAGAATGTTCTCAAAGTTATTTTTCCCTCTTTTTGCTAGAATGTGTGAGTGAGCTGAGTGACATTACAATAAACATAAATATCCAACCCAATTCTTGGTATCTTATTCATCCTGCAAATACAGAGGCATTCCCAAGGGAGGTAACCAAGTGAAAGCACTGCATCTTTATATCCTGAGTATATAAGACTATTCACTATCTGGTACTCACCCAGTTTTTGCAAAGTTTGTCCAATATGTCATCACCACTGCACTTAGCATGACATCATTTTTGGAGAAATTACAAGGAAATAATTCAGTAGGACCAATCATAGGGATTCCTAGTACATAAGGAACCTCATCTCCATGGGCTGCATCTGCCCATGCAGGTACCTGATCTGTCTGGCAATGATGGTAGAAGGCATAGAAATACGTAGGTGATCCAAAATTTGAGTGAAGATCTGCTGTAGCCACTGCTGGTGCAACCCACTGGTGATCAGTAAACAAAGCCAGCAGCGTTTTCCTTCTGGTCTCCGGATTGTGTCGATCTGCCCAGTCTGTGTACATAAATTTAATAGTTTCCCTCAATATATCTTTGCCTTCAGGGTATCCATATAAATTATCGACAAAATTAGAAACAGCAAAGTCAAAATCACTAGCCGATATGCCATCTTCGCTATCCACAATATTTTCAACGAATTTTAACCCTTCTCCTTGGTTAACTCCCAACATGATGTCATAATTGAGGAATTCTCCTTGTTCCATCAATATCTGAGGATCATCTGGTATCACATCGCCATCAATTACTGGTCCAAAGGCTATATGGTATCTTGCTGGTTGAATGTCCTGGTCGACAAGTTCTCTGTAAGGCTTCTTCTGTAGACATTCTACCAATTCTACAGTGTCTGACATGTTGCAACCAACTTTTGTAGCCAACATCCTGGCATATTTTGCAGGCTGGAAACTAACTGCCCAGCTGGAGAGAGCTGTTCCACTTTGAGCTATTGCTCTTTGAAACAGTCCTGTGGGGAGAAATATTTGAAAACTACTGAAGTGACCTTGAAACAGCTACATACTTGAAAGATTCAAAGGACTTCTTTGAAACAATAGAGAACTTTACCAGAAGAGACAGTTGAATCTTAATAGACCTTAGATACAGAAGATGGAGAGATATGACTGTCATTGTACCTACAGGTAATATATATACAAAATAAATGCAGTATGTGCAGAAATTGAAGAAAATTATTCTACCTCAATGTAGTCCAGCTGAGGAACAGATATTCAAAAGAAATTCAAGAAGAAAAAAAAGTGGCATTACCTTATGCAGGATAACACTATTAGCTTGAAAGACATTGCAAAAGTTAAAGCAATTTATAGGTTGGAGGAAAAGTCAACATGTTTCTGAAATGGACTGAATTTCTGGGTATTGTCCAACCAGCAGCAATATGCGTGCACACAGCTGGGTGCCGAATAAAGCCAAGTACTGTTTTTTTTTAATGATTTGTTTGGAATTAAACTTGGTTTGAGAGGTACAGTGCTTTTGAATTGTATATCATAGCAAAAGTTTATATTCTGGAGTAACAGACAAGAAGGTACTAGGCAGCTATTAAATTTATGAGTGTCTAAGTCAAGATGCTTTCTTGTAAGGTTTTTTTTTTGTAAAGGTTTATAGTCATCACACTTACATAAAAAGGGAAATTATATATCTTATACCACTTAGCTTTGTAATTCAGAGATTTAAACATATGTTCAGATATTCATTTAGGGGAGGGAGAGAGAGAGAGTAAGATCTGGCACTGACTATAAACTTGTAGCAAATCCCATACTTCAGTGCAATTAATTTGAATTTATGCTGATTTAACTAGCACTCTGGACCAAGAATTCTACTCACAGAAATAACAAAATATGTTTAAATTGACATTTCCCTCTCCCTGCTGTAAGCATTTTTGAGCATATCATGGATGAAGGCCTCACTCCCTTTTAGCCAGTGAATCAATCCAATTTTTTTGCTTTAAACATTAATGCAATCAAAACTCCACCCTTGTCTTGACACTTCTTATGCTCCCTTTGTGTTGGGGCTTTGCCTTTTCCTGCTCCCTTTGGGGAGAGTAATTCCAGTTCCTAAAGAGATATTTAATCTGAACCTTGCACAAAAAGAATGCTCTCTAATGTCAGAAAATCAGACTACATTCAGGCAAGTGTCATCTTTCTTGGGTTTTTTTGCATTTGCATAGAACCGCATGCAGTTCATTTCAGTAGCACATCTTTTGCACTAATTACTGTAAAATACTTTATACTGAACCTTACATCCTATAGTTCACTGTGGGTAAAACCAAAATGGTCTATATCATAGGTAAGTTATGCTGATTTAAGATACATGGGTCAAAGTTTGGTTTTACTTATGCTGATAGGCACCTGGGGTAATTCCACTGACTGGTGCAGTTGCTTAGGGACAGAAAATCACATCTGGCCTCACTAACTTAATCTTGCTAAGAATGTATCTTTGGTCCAATGCTTAATGAATAAATAGCTGGATGCTCCCACTAAAGGAACTGGCATTAAGGTGCTCAGCTTACCTCAGACTTTCATTCCAGTAATGCAAAAGATAGCGTTGACTTCGATAAGTAACTTATTAGTATTGATAAAAAACTTTCATAGCCTCTAAATGAAGTCAGAGACATGCTTTTACAGCTCCTATTGCAGCACCACACCTCAGAAGTTAGTTGGAATCAGTTGCTGGCAGAAAACATTGTACAAGCTTCTGAGGATTTTTAAAATCGTTATAGACTGAATTAGGTCCAAATCCAAAAGTCTTAAAATCAGATAGGTGTACAGAAATATATTGAAATATGTAATCTCAAGCCTCTCCTTAAATTTATGAGAAGTCATATCCAAGATATTATTTCCTTGCAAGCTATGGATAAAAAAATAAGAACGAACTTGAGCTATAAAGCAGGTAAAAATATATTTGCATGTTTATAAGGTCAGATACTGAGCTAGTATAAATCAGCTCAAAGTCAGTGGAATTATGCAGAGGATCCAGGCTTTGTAACAAACGTAACTAAATGACAAAACCAAATTTTCACAAAGATGTATTTCATGATACTTCATAATGCTTCTTTTTTGCATATTGTGTAAATCTATTTTTATTGCTTTATTAAATATCTCTGAACAAGGACAGAAGCTGTAAGCTACATATTAATAAAATGCTGATATAAACACTATGGTTTGCTAAGTGCTACATAAACATTAAATGCTGGAATAAGTAAAAATGGTCAAGTCCTCTGACCATAAAGTTATCATAGGAAATGAAACTCAACATCCCTCCTTCTGCTTAAAACTTCTTATGGAAATATTCCTCCTCTCAAACCATTGGTGAAAAATGAGCAATAGTATGAAAAACTATTTTAATTCTGTCACATAATTCCTAGCAGGAATTGGTACCACACAGGATGGAGAACTACATTTTTATCTGATAATATGTATGATTATTATAGCTTATGGGCTTCAGACTGATGGGAAGATTTAAATGTTCTATGGACCACATTGCTTTTGACTTCTATTCAAAGCCTCACCAAAGTAAGTAATAATAATTTGCATATATTCATCTACATTTTCAGAGCACTTTCTGAAGATGGGTGCTTTTCTGCCCACTTGCAGATGGGCACTATGAACAGCACTATCTTGAAATAGGCTGAATGCTTCCTCTCAACTACCAAGAGATCCTTTCAAAAGGAAGTAAGGAAGCAAAGAGAGCATCTGAATTTACAGCTTATAAAGAAACTGGTTAAAATGCGAAACAAAAGTTTTATTTTGAAAATGCTAAGATATTTGAAAAGGTTTGAAAACTTGAAATAACTTTTCTTTTTTGAAGTTGACCAATTTTGATTTCAGTGTCTTTTTTTCAATGGCAGGTCTAACCACCCCGAAATGCAACACAACCTATATGGCGGTGTGGCACGCTGTTCTGTTCAATACAAATTGCAGGAAAGCATGTTTTTGCTTTCTTACAGAAGAAAATCTCAGAACTTTACTTTCACAATTGGATTTTTAGTATACATTCTTAAGTCCTCTCCAGTCTTCTTCCAAATCTTTTGATTGGCTGTGTTGAGAGATTATGGCGTTTTCCCAAACCAATTCTGCTCCTGGCAGAATTGGGCCATGTGTTAGAACATGACAGGGGAAAATTTGCTCATAAGAGGCAACGTAAGACTGTCCAGATATTATAAATTCACATTAATGTCCCGTTACATCAAGAAGATCGAGATTAAGATCAAGTGAGAATCAGGAGAGAATAAATCAGGCCTCCTCACTCAACCTTAAGTTAAATCCTCTATGACAAAAGATATTTTTGTGAGTTCTGAAGAAAAAAGATGGTGCAGTGTGACCCTCAGATTACAGTATAATCAGGTAATGCTTACATCTTGTTCTTACAGGCCAGTTTATAAATATGTCCTATCTAAGTGCAGGTAGTTATGGGAAACAGATTACATTAAAAATCAAATTGTGGAAATAGGCTAAAATTTAAACCAGAATCTATTTTCCACTAGATTTTTCTTGTAAAAGCTGTATTTTTCTATAATTTAAGATACTATAAAGGCCTGATCTAAAGAGTCTGTCACTTCTATTGACTTCAGTGAGGTCTGCATCATGACTTTGGGTAAATTAAGCTCTTTTAACATCAGTAGAATTATTTTTTTATGACTGGCCAATTAGTCCCCCATGGAGATACAGAAATATCAATTAGTGGAGGATTGCATGCACAGGGCACAGTGTGACGTCCTGGTAAAACTAAACAATACAGATAAAAATGTACGAAAACATTGAGACAAATGTAATATGATCAATAAGCAATAGCCATGCAAATGAGAGAAACTGTGTGGAACCGTGGTGCAAAAATCATAGGGAAAAAATTGGATGCCTCAAACAGCATGGTTTTAATTCCCTGCTGTCTGCCTCAACTAGAGAGAAAAGCTGTTAGTTATGGAATAGAGAAAAAAAAACCATATAGAAGAAAATCCATTTGCAACTTGGATGCTTTGACAATTTTGGATCATGCATGTAAAACATTCAACCATTCTTTTATTAGATGACAGCAAGTGAAGTTCATGCAGTTTCAGACAAAAGATTTCTGAACTAGGTACTTGTTTCCTTCACAGAAAATAATAGTTTTAAGCATTTTAGCTGCTAGCCTGAGAGAAGAAGCTGTGTCATTTTAATTTTCTTTAAATTCTGCTCCTCATGACAAACTAAACATGCCTTTCATGACTGTCTGATTATAGATTACCTCATCTACAGTAATAATCACTGACTGGTTTTCCTAAAAGGACACCCTTAGGTAGGAAAGAAAAGAGACCAAAATGATGCACCAAGAAAATGCTGTTCAGGAGTCTGCTATAAAAGTGTTTCCACAAAGCTCCATAGGAAAAAGAAGAATGTGACCCAAAATTTAAACGTGCATAGAAGAGCTGAGGGAAGACGACTTGTACAGCCTTTAAAAAGTTTGCTTAATATTGAGCTGAACTCAGTAGTTCATAGGAACACAGAGAATATACAGAACATCACATAATACTAATGATGGTGGCATGCAGACACCAAAATTGTCAAAATTTGCAACCTGCATAATACCTTTGGTTGAATTGCTCCAACGGTTACCTTCAGAATAATGGGATAATGTCAAAAGATTGACGCATGAACCGCCTGCACCAGATCCAAAAACAGTTATTCTTAATGGGTCACCACCAAAGAACCCAATATTTTCACTAGTCCATCTCAAAGCTTGTATTAGATCAAGGAGGCCATAGTTTCCTTTTGCTGCTTGGTCCCCAGTGCTCAAAAATCCTGTGAATGTAAATGAAAAAGGAAAGGGTTAGCAAGTGCACTTCTGAGTAACCCTCTTGCAGTCTTCTAAGTAAGATTTCAAATATATATGCCATTAAATATTATGCAACTACATAATTTTCCATATTCATTGGACAATAATTTGCAATTTTTCACTCTTCCTGAAACAAATTATTTGGTATCCACACTTCTGGCCATGATATATGTATGAATGTAAGATGAAGATACATCCCAAGCAAAATACTCCTCTAAGTCTTAATAGGTCACAATGTATTACTCCCAGAATTAATTTTGATTGTACTAAGTTTAAGAGTAAAGGTTTAGCAAATAGATATGGTGCAGTCATTTTGCAAGTGATTTGGTCAACTGTGTATTGCACTTTTGAACTTAGAAGCAGCCATAAGCTTTATACATGTCTGAGAGGCAAAACTTCTCTGTAAAATGTGTTAGCGTATGTCCCAGAAACACACTCTTTTCCTTTTTTCTCCCCCCAGAATGCAGCTTATGTCACCAGATAAACTGGGTTGAATGTGAGCAGCTCTCAGCTCCCTGAGCTCTGTCCCATGGTAATTAACCTGAGTTAATTGAATCTATGTTAAATGGATAAAGACAATTTAAGCTGCAAAAGACAAGAGCTCAGGGGTAATCCAGAGAGTGCAAGAATCAGTCTGGTTTATTCATACTGAAAGAAAAACAGCAGAACTTGTCATGTGCAGGAACGACTGTTTTACACTTCAGCAGTACCCTTGTACCATTGATGTTACTTTTGTCATTAGAGCCTACTGACTAAAAGGTGGACAATAAAACCTTTGAAGAAAATCTCTGTTGATAAAAGACATAGCTTTGCTTTTTTGCTTTGAATCACAGTTGTTGACGTTTCCAATTTTCTCACCTTAATAAACAAATGTTTAAATAACACCAGCATTATGCAGTAGCCCAGCACCTCCATACGTGTATCAAACTGATTTAATGCTCACTAAATCGACAGTGCAACTGTTTTTCAGAACATACTTTGTAGAGAAATGCAACCATTACAACAATTATTTCCACATTAATTAGATACTAGTGGGTCTTCTAGTCTCATCAAAGTTCTACTGATTTAACTCTCTTGAGTGCAGCCAGCCTCCTCAAAAGAAGTTTACAGTAGTTTTTCAGACAAATGGCTCTCAAAGGAGTCCTACTGTTTTGTTATGATAATAAAAGCAGCTTCTGAGACATTTCTAAAGACAGACATGTGCATATTCATATATAAAGTAAGGATTTAACAAGAATACAGATTTGGTGCATGTGTGTACCTATATTCATGCATATAATGAACATGTAATTTGCTATTTTATTAATATGTTCATTTGACTTCTAATGGCAAGCTTACATTTGGTATTCTGTTGTATGTATAGACATTTACACTAACAGACCTTTGCACTGAAAGCTAACTGGCCTTGCTGCCTCCATAGTTGAGCTATGCTCTGTTTAGAGCAAGTAGCTTTGTTTGTGTAGGTCAATCCTGAGTTTTGTTACCATGGAGAGGGAACAGGAAAGTGGCATGAGAGGCCAAGGACAGCAATT